>PISX010001915.1:58545-177249 GCA_004024625.1 Mellivora capensis | reverse complement strand
TTTTTTTTTTTTAAAGGAACTATTTATTTATTTGCCAGAAAGAGAGAGCAAGAGGGTGAGAACAAGCAGGGAGAATAGCAGGCAGAGGAAGAAGCAGGCTCCCTGCTGAGCAAGGAGCCTGACATGGGACTTGATCCCAGGACACTGGGATCGTGACCTGAGCCAAAGGCAGACACTTAACCAACTGAGCCACCCAGGCATCCGTGGGCTTCAGTATTGACTGTTGGTATGGGGAGACCCATCTCTCTGGGGCTCTGTTTCCTCCATTGTAATGGACTACATAATGTTCATTGCAATTTTAAAAATCCGTAAGTATAAAATAACTTGACTCTGACAAATATTTGTACTTTTTATTTTTTTACTCCAGATAATTACACTGATATCAATTAGGTAATTGACTTGTATGTGTGGAGATTGCCTAAAAGTTACATTTTCAACTTACTAGAATTTTTTGCAACAGAGGAAGCCATAAGTAAGACATTTCCATTTCCAGTGACAGCTATCTGGTATTTTAAAGTCTTGCATTTCATTGTTCACCCTACTGTTTTCACTAAAACACATGTGGTTTTCAAACACAGGAAAGAAAACATGGTAACCTGTGGTTATAATTTCCACTAGAAGATAGAAAAAAGTGTAGCTCAGAAAGAGTGTTTGTGGGGAGTTCCTTTAAACATGAAAGCCCAGGCTTGAAGCATTTTTTTTTTCTTTTCTTGAGAACACGGTTAATTGTTGCAAATTTCAAACGTTGTTGAAAATAGGGCCCAAATGCCTCTACGTCCCAGTTCCAATGGACCTGTGGCCACACAGCGATGAGAGCTTCAAGACCTTCGGCCTTTGCAATCGTAGAGCGTGTTTTTAAGCAACCACTTGTTTCTTCTTTTAATTCAAATTCTGGGATATCGGGAGAAAATGTCTTTCCAGGTGATTCTTTGCATTTCTGAGGCAGCCCTAAGTGTCCTTAGCAGATCCTATCTTGAAGTAAATGGACCCATTGGAAATAGCTTTTCCGCCTGCATTTGACCTTCGCAGTTACTCTCACTACTGGCTCTGTCTTCTGCTGTGATCAGTTGACTTTATAGCAAATTTAATTAATTTTTCAATGAGTATTTAAGGAACACCAAGTAAGTTTATGATGGGTTTTACAGTGAGTCAGCAGGAAATGCACAAAAAAAAAAAACCAACAACAAAAAACAAACAAACAAAACAAAAATCCTTTGCATTTTCTGAAATGTAAGCATCAAAATCTATTAGAGATGTGGAGTAAGTTTTATGTAAATTTTTATGTAAATTCTGTTTTCACAAGACACTATTATCTGAAGTTTGGAAGTCCTCTGTGCAGGCAGTTGGCTTACCTCCTAGTGAGGGAGAGACCACAGGACTAAATCAACAGCATTGGTTCAAGAAGCCATCTGCTAAAGCTGCCAGGGAAAAATGTGTAAGGAGAGGACTAAATACACGGTGATTTAAATTTTGTCTTGCTCTCCTAATTGTGCGTTGCCTTACTGACTAAGTAAAGCTCTTCGGTGTGTCAAGGGGAAGAAATGCAGGTGATTTTCACATGTGGGCTCAGTTTTAGAGGGAACAGCGATGTAGGTATAACAAGAAAGTCAGAGTGACTGTTCCAAGTCTTCGGAGCTCTTATCTGCCACAGAGTGAGATGTTATCAGCATGAGGGTGTCTACACACAAGCACAGATGTGTGGGGCAAGTCTGTCTTGAGGTCAGTGCAGGACTGTGCTTAGGAGGTCCTCCTAAGTGGCGCTCCGGCTTCCGTCCTGCTCCACTGGCAGCCCGCCCTCAGCCCGCGGCCAGAGTGGTCCTGCCCATGCCACAGGCAGGCACGCCACTCCCCTGCCCCAGCCCTCCAGGGACTCACTTCTTGCTGACACTGTGGCCCAGCCCCACACCTCAGCCACCTCCCTGGTGCACCCACCACATTCGCTTCCCCACGCATTAACCCACTCCCCACCCCCAGGTTGTGAGATCAAGCCCTGGGTCAGGCTCTGTGCTCAGCAGGGACTCTGCTGGAGATTCTCCCCCTTTCTCGCCCTCTGCCCCTCCCCCTGCCTGCTCTCTCTCCATCTCTCTCAAATAAATAAATAAAAAAAAAAAAAAAGGAAAACGAATCAGATCATCTCCATAAAGATCAGTGGTAAGTCAAAAATAAGTAGATTTATTCATGGATAATTAATCAATAGTCCTGAGTCAAGGAATGACTATTTTCACAGAGTGCTGTGCTTGTTTGCTACGGCTGCTGTAACAAATGATCGTACACTGAACAGTTTAAAATAAAACAAATTCGTGGTCTCAGGGTTTGTAGACCAGAACCGGTGGACTCAGCTGGTTTCTCTGAAATCGCGGTGTTGGGAGGCTCTGGAAGAAGCGACTCCTGGGCTTGTCGGGCTGGTGAGTGGCAGAGTCCCATCCCTCAGGGCTGTAGGTCTGTAACCTCATTTTCTTCCTGGTTGTCAGATAGGAACTCCCCCCAATTCATCCTCTAGTTCTCCCACATCGAAGATCAGCAATGTCCTTGCCTTTTGCTTGGACTCTCCCTGACTCCCCTTCTGCCACATCTCTGGCCTCTAGCCAGAGACAACTCTCTGCCTTTAGTGGCTCATTCGGTCAGACGAGGTTTGCCCAGATAATTCAGGATATCTCTATCGTAAGACCTGCAATTTTAGTTCTCTCTGGGAATCGGGGGATGGGCATCTGTGCGACGTGCCATTCTGTCTTCTATAGGTGGGCATTCTTCTTTTTTTTTTTTTAAAGATTTTATTTATTTGAGAGAGAGTGCACGTATGAGAGAGAAGGAGTCGGGGGAGGGGCAGAGGGAGAAACAGGGTCCCGCAGAGCAGGGAGCCCCCTGCGGGGCTCCATCCCAGGCCCCTGGGATCATGACCTGAGCTGGAGGCAGAGGCCAAACCAGCTGAGCCTCCCCAGCACCCTACAGGTGCTTGTTCTTAAAGATAGTTTCAGAAAAGTATTATCTCCTAAAATTAAAGGTTTTTGTTCCCAGAAAAGTAACTGCCAGGGGTACCTGGGGGGCTCAGTCGATTAACCGCTGGCCCCTTGGTTTCAGCTCAGGTCATGACGTCTGCGCTCAGCACGGAGTCACTCGTCCTCCCCCTCCGCTCCTCCCTGCATTCAGGCTCTCTCTCTCTCTGTGTCTCTTGAATAAATAAAAAAATAAATAAAATCCCATTGCATGGAGAACTGGGTGTGGTGCAAAAACTATGAATTCTGTTATGCTGAAAAGAAATTTAAAAAAAAAAAATTTTTTTTTTTTTAAAGAAAAGTAACTGCCAATGAAAGATCCTAAATCTAGGCTTCTTCTCAGTTTTGGTCAAGTTACAGGTCTGGGTTGAAAGGGAGAGACAGAAGGACAAAGGAGTAGCTCCCTTAGATGGGACACTGCATTGTCCCAGAGTGCCCTTGACTGTGTTCATGGTTTTGATAGAATCAAATCTATCAAGAAAGATCAGCCCCGGAGATACCAATTTATGTTAAAGCAGCATATAGGAGACCGATTTATAAAACCAGAAAGTCAACTGATAACTTTTTTTTTTAAAGATTTTATTTAGTTAGTTGACAGACAGCGATCACAAGTAGGCAGAGAGGCAGGCGGAGAGAGAGGAGGAAGCAGGCTTCCCACCAAGCAGAAAGCCTGACTCGGGGCTCGATCCCAGGACGCTGGGATCATGACCTGAGCTGAAGGCAGAGGCTTTAACCCACTGAGCCACCCAGGCCCCCTGTTAGCTTTTTTTTTTTTTAAAAGATGTTATTTATTTGACACACAGTGAGAGATCACAAGTAGGCAGAGAGGCAGGCAGAGAGAGAGGGGGAAGCAGGCTCCCTGCTGAGCAGAGAGCCCGATGTGGGACTCCATCCCAGGACCCTGAGATCATGACCTGAGCTGAAGGCAGAGGCTTAACCCACTGAGCCACCCAGGCACTCCCAAATGATAACTTTTGTTGTGCCCTCATTCACAAATCTCTATTAAAGCCTTTTTGGCTCAGGGATCATTTCAAGTACCCCTTCCATTCTGGGAGGGGAAGGGACTGAAATCAAGTAAACAATTAAGGCAACAAGATCACTTCAGAGCACCACTCTGTGTGGTGTGGGAACCTGTGGCATTGAAATCAGATCCAAAGGAGGAATCCACCTCAGAGGTTAGGATGTCTCCGGTAGAGGCACCGAGTGGCAGACCTTTCCGAGGCAGAGGGAGCAGCTAACTCTGACCAAGGTACAAAGCCCCCGACTTCCAGTCTTAAAAAGGCACAGTAATGCCAGAGCCGTCTTCTGTCAGAAATTGCCTAAAAGCAACAAGGCAAACAGCAACAACAACATGACTTCTCAACCACGCCGAACCACAGCATGCGGAGGGGAAGCAGCGCTGTCAGAGGCTCGCTCTCAGCAGACAGGATGCCTGCCAGTGCGGGCTTCCGCTGGGAGAAGCCACATTTAGGTGGATCATACCCAGGACAGGATGGTAAGGAGGCCTCCTCCCAGCCCGGACCACGGCTTGGGTGCTGCTCCTGCATAGAACTGGTCCGGGAACAACGCCCTCCACCTGACACTGAGACGAAGAAGCCAGACACAGAGGAAGAGAACCTATTGCATGACTCCATTAATGTGAACTTCTAGAGCAGGCAGAACTTATCTGAGTGATAGAAGGTAGATGAGTGGTTTCCCGGGGACAGGGGCTGGGGATGGAAAGTGAGACCGTGGAGACACAAGAGATCGAAGAGACAGATGGAAATGCTCTATGCTTCTACTGGGTATACTTGATAGACATTTGGCAAAAGTCCTTGATCATATAAATAAAATGTATGAATTTTACTGCAGGTAAATTGTTCCTTAACACATGTGTTTAACGGGGCGCCTGGGTGGCTCAGTGGGTTAAGCCTCTGCCTTCGGCTCAGGTCATGACCCCAGGGTCCTGGGATCGAGCCCCACATCAGGCTCTCTGCTCAGTGGGGAGCCTGCTTCCCCTTCCCCACCTGCCTTTCTGCCTAGTTGTGATCTCCGTCTATCAAATAAATAAATAAACTTTAAAAAAATACATGTGTTTAACGTAATAAAACTACTAAAATAACTTACATCTTATACCTATTGTTGAATAGGAAAAAAAAAAGGTGGGAGACATTATTCCAACCAATTGCATGAAACAAGTGCTCCTTTTTATGTTTTTGAATTTTTACTGCAGTAAGAAAACTTGACATGATAGCTATCCCCGTAATTAATTCTGAAGTGCCTCATACAGTATTGTTAACTATAGGCAAAATGTGGTACAACAGAGTCATCTTGCATTACTGAGGCTTTAACCTGTTGAACAGCAGCTCCCTGTTTTCCCCTGAGTCCGTGGCTCCCACCATTCTACTCTATGTTTCTATGAATTGGATTCCTATTTTGCATTCCTTGTGTAAGTGGAATCATGGTATATCATTTGTCCTTCTCTGGCCAACTTATTTCACATAGCGTGATGTCTGCCAGGTTCGTGCATGTTGTCACACTTGGCATGGCTTCCTTTTTCTCAAAATTGAATCATATTCCATTGTATGTATACGCCACATTTTCTTTATGAATTCATATGTCACATTTGAGAGGAACATACAGAAATTCACAGTCCAATTTTACTCATAAATACAGATGCAAGTTATGAGCAAAACAATTCCAGTAATATTTAAAACCTATAATCCACCATGCCTAGTTGCAATATTAGTTTAACATTAGACAATCAATATCAGTCACCACAATAACTGATTCAAAGAGAAAAATCATCCTTGTTTTAAGAAATGCAGAAAAACAATTGATATAATTTGACATCCATCCATGTTGAAACTCTTAGCTTAGTTACAGAAGAGTGCTTCTTTGACGAAGAACACCTAAAAATACCTTAGAGTCAATTTAGTGTTCAAACATTGAAAACTTCCCCATGTGATATCAAGATTAAGGCAAAAGTATTTGCTTTCACCACATTTTAACATTATCCTAGAAGTTCTAATCAGCAGAGTGAGATAAGAAGTAAACATATGAAGCTTGGATAGGGGGAAAAAAAGGTATCATTAGAGATGAGATGATTGTGTACTTAGAGAACTAAAAAGAATCTGTAAATAAATTATAAGGTTGAGTGTTTCAAAGATTATATGCACAAAGTTAACATGCAAAATTAATGGATATTAATAGCAATAAATAAATTTGAGCTAAAAAGTTATCATTAAAATAATAGAGTAGATGGGGCAGAGACTGACAACTATTTTTTCGAGTTTTCTTGAGGTATAGCTGACAAATAAAATTGTAATATAGAGTGTACGACATGATTTGCTATCGGTATACATTGTGAAATGACTCCCACAATCAACTTAATTAACATACTCATCACCTTGCATAATTGCATTTTTGTTCTGTTGTTTTTTTTTTTTCTTTTGGCTGAGAAGGCTTAAAATGTAGTCTGTGAGCAAATTGAGAGTGTACAATACAGTGTGATTACCTGTAGTCACTATGCTGGGCATGACATCCCAGAACTTACTCATCTTGCAACTGGAAGCTTCTGCCGGTTGACCTACCTCTTCCCCTACCTCCTAGCCCCTGACCCCTGGCAGCCAGTTTTCTACTCTCTGTCTCCAGGAGTTTGAGGGTTTGTTTTTGTTTTTGTTTTTTTAGATTTTATTTATTTATTTGACAGAGAGAGAGAGAGAGATCACAAGTAGGCAGAGCCGCAGGCAGGAGAGGGAGAGGCAGGCTCCCCGCTGAGCAGAGAGCCCGATGTGGGGCTCGATCCCAGGACCCTGAGATCATGACCTGAGCTGAAGACCTCTAGAGGCTTAACCCACTGAGCCACCCAGGCAACCTGAGTTTGAGGGTTTTGTTTATTTTTTTAGATTCCCATATATGCGAGATCATACAGTCTTTGTCTTTCTCTGTGGCTGATTGATTTCCCTTATCACACATGCCCTCCAGGTTCACCCATGTTGTCCCAAATGGCAGGGTTTCCTTCATTTCTAAAGCTGAAGCATACTCCATTTTGTCTACATACCACCTGCTCTTTACCCGCTCACCGCTGACGGACACGTAAGCTGTTCCCATGTCTTGTCTCTTATGAATAATGCCAGTTTGAAGGCATCTATTTCGGGGTTTTCCTAATACCACTAGAGTGAGATGTTAACGTTTGTCAGCACGAGCAGTGCTACCTGCCGCTCACCGGTGAGGCGGACGGGACGGCCGGCTGGCGTCCCTGGTCTGTGCGGACTTTTGGCCTCTGCCCGAGCATCAGCGAGCAGAGCAGGAGCAAGCGTGGTCAGGAGCTGGGTTTTCATCTTGAAACCCTTGCTTTTGAAAAACCGGATTTGTAGTTAGCGAGAGGTAAGGAGGGGGTTTCTCAACTTTTCGATTAGGAGAAGGGTGAACACCTCTGTCAATGTGACGAGTGACTCCTTTACTACGTTCTTGTGTCCATTCCCCTGTTCCATCTCATTGTCAGCTTTTTTTCACTCAGTGAAAAGCGCGAACTGAGCACGTATTGTGGGTCTGAGGCATAGGTACGGTCTTGGAGACTCACATTCTCCTGGGAGGGGCTGGAGAAGTGGATTAACTTGCTAGGGATGCGTCATAAAGCACCACAGATGGGGGGGCTTAAACAATAGAATTTTTTTTTCCCCCACAGTTCTAGAGGATGGAAGCATGAGAGCAAGGTATTGGTAGGGTTGGTTCTTTCTTTGGCTTGTAGACTAGGTTTCCCGTGTCCTTATATAGCCCCCCCCCCCACCCCGTGTGTGCCTGTGTTCTAATCTCCTCTTCTTCTTTTTTATTTTTTAAAGATTTTATTTATTTATTAGAGACAGAGACTGAGGGCGGCGGAGGCAGAGGGAGAAGTAGGCTCCCCAAGGAGCAGGGAGCCCAATATGGAAACTCAATCCCAGGACCCTGGGATCACGACCTGAGCAGAAGGTGGACACTTAACCATCTGAGCCACCCAGGTGCCCTAATCTCTTCGTGTAAGGACATCAGCCATATTGGATTAGAGCCCACCCATAGGGACTCACTTAACTTTAGTCACTTCCATAAAGACCCTATCTCCAAATACAATCAGGTCCTGTTAGGACTTCAAAGTATAAATTTTGGGAGGAGGGAGGACACAAACATTCAGCCCATAACAAAAGGTTAATGATGACTAACTGTTCTGTGACAGGCCTCTGGGAGGCAGATAGGTATCTAGAAAGCCTTCTGAGAGAAGATACTGTTGTGAACAAGATCTGGAAGAATGAGCAGGCGTTCTCCAAGGAAAGAAATAAGCACAATTCATTTTAGGAAGAGGGAATAGCATGGGTAAAGATTAGCAGCTGCGAGTTTATAATGGTTTGGAAGACGTGGTGCTGTCCTCTTTGAGAGGAGTAGCAGATGGGTAGCAGGAAGTAGAGGACATTCAGACCTAGGTGGTTAAGCAGCAGCCACTATAGTTGGCATTATATTGGGAGAAGAGAATTGCAAACTCAGTGGGGACAGCCTGAGTCATTTGATTGCATCAACCCCCACAGCCCATCCTATATAAAGGGGTTCTCTGTAGAGTCATTTACTTTGCTTATTTGGTTGTTAAATTACCGCCTGTTCCTGCTGATGGGTTTGAAGAGAAATTCACAGATGTTGCTGATATTTTCAACCTAGCCATGTTGGTTTTGAACAGTGACTGGTTTTGTCTTTTGTGAAGAAATGCTTGTGCAGCATCTTTGGAAAAAGACATTATAAGATCAATATATTCTTGTTGGATACCTCAAGCAACTGATCAAAATCACATTTTGCTACGTACCTTTCTTTGCCTTCCTTTCTATCTGATGGAGAAATGTCAACTGTGGGCAACATGGTACATTTTTTTTCCATTTTCAGACAAAAGTAGTTCTTGAAACTAAGACTATGATGTTTCTGATGTTCTTTTTTGTTGTTATTTTTCTGCAGGTTAAAAAATAGGTTAAGAGCTATCTCATAATGTCACTCTTAAGTATTTTTCCAGCTTGCACAAGGCCTTTCATTCCATAGAAACACCACCACACAACTATCAAAGACATCAGGTTTATTATGAATATATGGAATTTGCTAATTTCTGGAATTTTTATCCATTGTATTATCTTTGCCTAAGGAAATCTAAGTATTAAAAAGCTTTTTTCAATGATTAGTTGTAGAAAATTCACTGGCTGAGTTTCTAATGTAATAAAATCATAATAATCACTTACTAAACACTTAAATAATGGAATCTTGAAGAATTAAACTCAAAGTGGAATGAAAGAGCAATAAAAAAATTACTGCATATTTCAAGATTGCTAGAGAGAATTTTTAAATGCCTGAGAAGATAGAAAGTGGACGTCCTAAGGGATCTGTGTAGGAACATGTGAAACAAAAAACTCTTTCAGTCTGTTATCTGCTTTCCAAGTCAGAGGGAAAGCAGTGAATCCAAATCCATGGAAGTTGACTTGGCCATCCCTTATGGACAAGTAAGTTAGGATTTCCTACAGAAATGTAAAAACCTAACGGAAATATTTAAGTTCTAACCAAATGTAAAAATTTAATGGAGACATTCAAGTTCTAACCAAATGCTGAAACTATAACTAGGAAATTTATTGATGCATGGTCATAGAGTTTTAATTTTTTTATGAAATGGAAAATAAAACAAAAATTTTTAAGCTTCACTTAATGGGTCACTTACTATGGGGATTTAGAACATCTTCTAGGTCTTGGAATCTAGAGATGATTTTTGTAAAGAACAGTGACTTTGTTCAGAAAAAAATCAGCCTGGCTGATTCTGTTGGTAAAGCATGTGACTCTTGATCTCCGGGTTGTAAGTTCGAGCCCCCACATTGGGTGTAGAGATTACTTAAAGTCTTTAAAAGAAAAAACATTGGTATCCAGGCTGGAAGCTGCAGGCTTAAACTGTAAGTTCTTGGCTTTTGCTTCTCTGGTGTTCAAGCATTATTAAAGTTCCTACACTAACTTTTCATTCTCCCCAAGTCATGGAGGGAGCAGTTGTGTGGTTTAAGAGCAGACTGTGGTCTTCTTTGTGTTTTCCTATATGACCTGAGATATTTTCTCACTGCTTCTGATCCAAAAGATCAGGCATTGTTGATAAGAATTTGAGTCAACAAATAGTAAGACCCTCTGCTTGTGGATTCTAACTCTGATCTTCATCTTTCTCTATAGTCTAGCCCCACTCTATCTCCCCTAACTTATCTCCTTCTGTTTCCATAGGGTCCCCTCCTAAAATTGCTGACTAATTATTCCCATGCTACACTTGGTCCAAGCCAGTGCTCAGCCTGGAAATTTCAGTCTCCTCCTTTGTCTGTGCAATCTTGCTCTGTACCTCCAGTCAACTTCCACCTCTTCAGTGGAGAGTCACTCTGAAGGTAATGAGCCTTTCTTCATGTCACTTATTTAGCTTTGGTTTTATTTTTTTATGTAGCTTTTAAAATATGCTATTTCATGGTATTATTTTAACTTTTCTCCTTGGGCCTTCTCTTTATCATTTACATGTTAGCTCTCAAGCAGGTGTTGTTGCTTTTCTCTGCTTATCTTCCCCAACACTTTGATCGTATTTTGAAGAAGTACACACCCAGAAAAAACACCCAGATAAGGTTGTTGATATTGTTGGTGATGATGGGAATGAATAATTTGTCTCAGTTTTTTAAAGGTAATGAGCCAAAGATTGAGCTTGATGTTAAAACACTTGGTTGGTTCTTACCTAAGGATACAACTTCCAGCTGACCTCTGGGCAGAGTCAGCTGCTCTGTTATTATTAGAATTTAAGTCATTATTAGAATTATTAGAATTTAAGTCTTTATAAAGGATGGAAGAGACTCTGCATGGTAACTTTGTAGCTTAGAGTTGTAACTCCTCATGAATCCTTCCCTCATGGCTAACCCCAATAATTTAGTGTGGCATTTTTTCCTAGCTTGGATTTTCCAAAAAAAAAAAAAAAAAACAGAACTAGAAATAAGAACTTCTATGGCAATAATTTACTTTGAGAAGAGCTTTCAGAGGATAGGAATGGGGAGTTGAGGGGGTAAAAGAGGGAATCCATGCAGGCATTAATGAGCTGGTTCCTGCTGTGGGCAACTAAGGCTCAACCCTAAGGACCGTCTGAGGAAAAGCATAGAATGTTCTTTAGAGTTGTCTTTCCAAGACAGAAATGGAGTACTTGGTCATTGGCTCTCAGCCCAAGGTCAAAGGTTGCCCCAACAGTTTGCCCTCTGGTAGAAAGGCTAGTCCATTTCCTGCAAACACCCCAGACAACAGGAACACAGATGCCCCCGGACAGAAGACAAGAGATGCACAATGTAGGTGAACTGAGGTGCAGTCATACCTCACCTGTGCACAGGTGGTTTAGTGGGGCAAAGTTCCATGCAAAAGATGTGAGACGAGGCAACAATGATGTTTGACCTGTGTTCTTTCCTATTAAATTTATATAGGACCTCAGAATCTTAATGCAGGGCTCCAAAAAGATCTAATGAGTTCATGGAGTTGGCACATGAATTAACCACGTTTTTCTCTCCAGAATAGATGATCAAAAACAGTGTGGAAGCAAATTTTTGTGTGTGTCTATGTGAAAGTTACTAAACATGGTTGATTAATATGGTACTTAAAAACTTGTGGGTTTCCTACATGGGTTCTCATGGGAGTCAACATGTATTCTGGGAAGATACTGAGTATTTTGCTCTCCTTATAGGACCAGGCAATGAAGCCAGGCCAAAGAAGTTGTTCTTGCTATGGAGATAGAAGCTCTTGGCAGCTGAACGTATCTGTGCCTCCAACACGGCCCAGAAACCCTCTGGTACGTGTTCAGGGAGGCAAGAAATGGTAACATCTGATGCTTTTGAATAGTTTATGAGAATCAATAAAATATTGAAGTCAGTTTGCCTAGCCAGTTACAATTTATTTCAACCCCTCTTGATCCCAGGAAAATTTTTCCCCAATTACCACACACCACAAGCATATGTGACTAATTTCTTGATTATTAAGATAAATTATCCAGTTGATAAATATTATCTGTGAAAGATATAAGAGAAGAGAGAAGCAGATGAATAACCAAATTGATTATTCAGAATAACATCTGTTCACCAAGAAATCATTAAGATGCACAATTGTACTTTGAATCATCACTGACGAGGTGTTTCACAAAGAATTCCTCTCTGGAACTGTGTCTTAGGTAACAAACACAAGAAGATGTGCTAGCAGATTACAAATTAATCAATAGTACAGCACTCAGGAAGGAAGCCTTTAATTGGAGACAAGGCTACACATTCAGCCTAGGAAAAAGTCTTATGTCAATCACCCAGTGTTTAAGACCAGAAGAAGCTGCATAGCTGAGAGAAAATTTGGATACTGTTTCTTTATCCAATTATCCATATTGGATTTTTAGAAATACCCAAGTTTACTTCTAGAGCACATTGACTTCTAGACTGAAAATTGGGGTGGGAGGGGGGGAATGGGGATATTTTCCAAGATTTGGGCTTGGGGGCTTAGAGGTATCTTTTTTCTTTTAAGGTATACAAATCTCCAATATACATCTAAAGAGATGACAAACTAGGCTCTCTTGGTGTGAGTGCATAGAGGGAGAACTGCTTTGGCTGCTCAGACCATAGGAGATGTTAAAACACGTGCACCCCTGTTAACAGCAATGACTAAAACAATAACCCTTCTCGTGCTATACTGTAAAATTCTGAGGGGTATTGGTGATTTTGGCTTAAATAAACAAAGCTTAAAAATGCTTATGGAAAAAGGAAAGAGGTATAGAGAAAAAAGAACAGTCTTAGTCACTGGAGAATCTGTGCCAACACAGACTGTTGGGGGCTCTCAGGAACCATCGCTCTTATATAAATCAAAAGGCTCCGTATGTTCCATTTGTCAGAAGCACGCTTGTTCTCCAGCTTCTTCACACATGTGCTCCCCAATTTAAATGTTTTATTATTTGGTTTAATATTAAATGATTTTTCTTCACTAGTTCTCTTTGGGATTCATGGTACAATTCGGGGAGTTAAAGGTAGATGTAGATGAAAGTCAAATTTGTTAATTTGCAAATGCTAATTAATTCAGCATAACTAAGCATTATCATGTGAAGATTGATGGAAACTTCATAAACCAGACATTTTTTCATGCAGCTGTGATGAGTGAGTTTCCAGTAGCAGAGGAAAACACAATTTGCATATGCAAACCAGGACAGCTTGAACAATGTCTTAATTGTTGTTATTTAAATGAGGCATGATTAATTAGCATTCATGTGGCATGCTAGCTTTTACTTAGTTAATTGTATAGATATAAACTTCAAAATAAAAACAGTGCATATTTGGCTTGCCCATTTGCCAAAATTGAACATAAACTGAGAAATCTTAAATCGAGTAGCTGGTAGGAGGGAATTCCCCTGTGGTAGGAACTCTCGCTCGCTGCAGCTCCCAGTGCCTCTCTTGACTACAGGAGCGACATCTTGTTTGCCTCTCATTCTGCAATAGAATCGGAGGACTTAGGAAAATGAGATAAAAGTAACTACGAAGGAAAATCTAAAACACAAAAAGATAACAATGGAACACGATTCAGAGTCTGAATTTCTGAGCTGAGGAACATATACCCACTGAGGCCAGTTTCCCTTCCTAAATTGAAAGGCAGCTGTCCTGCCTCCTTCTCAGCGTTGGTTCTGTCTCCCAGCGCCCTATCCTGAAGAGATTCTGGGTGTGTCCCTAAGCCACCAATGCACCCATCTGGCTTGGGTGACTGGCACCGCAGTTTTCCAAATAGATCCTTGAGGGCACTTCATCCAGGAACCCTCCAGGGAAGTGAGCTAACACTGTGCATGGCTTTCTTCCCACAGCCCTTCCTAGAGAAAACGCTGCGATGCTGCAGATTACGTCTCCCAGAACCCCCTTGCTGCTAGATAGAGCCTTTTGGTTTGGTTTGGTTTTTTGTTTGAGGGGGGTGGTACTGTCTATGGCTTAGATCTGCTGAGCAGAAACATTTGCTTGGGATTTGAACGTGAGATGGACAATGAACTCCTACTGTGTTTGCATGGGTCCTAGCCCAGCCAGTGTGGTTCTGGAACCTGTAGGTGCAGAGTCAGCTTTTGTCCCTCGGTCACCAGCTTCTTCATGTCTGACCGCAGCAGAAGCAGTAACTCTCCTGGCTGCCAGGTATGCCCTGTAATTTAAAACTTGTTCTTAGAAGCACAGCCCAGAATTTGTTTCTGCAGTTTCCCTGATGATTCTAGAATGCGCTTAATAGTCTGTGATAAGAGTCTTTTCTTACTTAAACCAGCTGGCATGAGATCTATTCTCTGCAATTGAACTTTTACCCCAGTAGTAATTAGTATCAGTCTTCCCCCCAAAAAGAGGAGGGGAATCTGGGGATTGTAATCTTATCTGGTTGGATTGAAAGCAATAAAGATACCGTACCTTCAGAATATGAGCTCCTTGTTTTTTACTGTGCCAGAAAGCTTAATGAAAACAAAATATGCTAACGCAGGGCTTAAATTCAATGTTTAATAAATAGAAAGCCAAGAAGCTTCTGTGAATGCCCTTAAAAAACAGTTCTCACATTTTGTAGCCACAGGCTGATGCATCTAAGAATCAGGGACTCAGTCTACCTTCGTGAGCTGCTGAAGTACAGCAGAGGCTGTGTATTTCCAACCTCACGCCATCTTTTTTGTGAAAAGAGAACCATATTAGGAAAGAGAAGATAGGAAGGAGGGTGAACAGAGCTTCATTACCAGCAGAAGCAGAGCCTCTGTTCCTGTCACTTCATGTAAAGATGTCACCTGAAGTGATGACTGAACAAGGGGGCGCCTGTTCTCTCCTTGCCTCCAGGTCCCTGGCTTCTCCATTCCCGACAACACCGCAGTCAGGATCCCCGCAAAGTTTCAGTGGGCAAGCACAGAGTCCCACCCGAAAGGAACAGGATCACACACCTAACAAAATGCAAGATTTTGCTAATTAATATCAACAGAAACCAGGGAAGGATGAGAGCGTGGTTCCAAAGGTCATAGAAGAAAAGAACATAATTGTAGATTAGGCTGAATTTACCGTATAAGGGACACTTACTGAGACTCTGGTCTGTGGGTTAAGCTCGAATAATTGAGAATAGTTCTCAACATTTACATGGAGTGTTGACTGAAACATTGACTTGAGAAATTGTGGGCCAACTAAAGGACTTGGCGGTGCCAGAAATATCTTGGCTCAGTGTACACAAAGGAATCAAAATAGTTGAGGAGATAGAAATGCTGGAGTGGATTTATCATGTCGAACTCATTCACCCCTTGTATTAATTACCTATTGGTAGTATAAGAGAGTGCCACAAATTTAGTGGTGGGAGCAGCGCAAATGCACTAGGTTATGGTTCTAGAGGTCAGAAGTCCTAAAATCAAGGTGCTGGCAGAGCTGTGTTCTTTCTGGATGTTCTGGGGAAATTATGTCTGCCCTTTGCTTTTCCAGCTTCTAGACACCATTGCATTCCTTGGCCAGTGTCTCCTCTTTCATCTTCAAAGCAAATAATGGAGTATCTTCAAATCTCTCTGCTTCTCCCCCGCGCCCGACGCACATATTTGTGCTTTTAGCACCATGTCTCCTGCTTCTTCAACTCTGAGCCTCCTGTTTCCCTTGTATAAGGACCCTTGTGATCACACTGGGTCCTCCTGCTAATCCAGGGTAATTTCTCCTTTCAATCTCCTCGTAATTTAGTCCCATCTGCAAAGTTCCTTTGCAGAGAGGAGCACTGGGTCCTTCTGTACGAAGTTCAACAATTTCACTACATTTCACCCAATAACCACATCCGTGTTTCCCTCAGACCAGTGCAGCTTAGAGGAATCATTTATACTCCATGTGGAAACCAGGAGGCTCAGGAGGTGAAACCTCTTGCCCAAGATCATGCAAATTCTTACCAAGAACTTGGACAAGAGTCTGGGTTCCTAACTTCCAGCCTAGAGTTCTTCTGGCAAAAAGATACTATCAGATTATAGAATGACTCAAGGAGTGAACAAAGCTCACGAAATAAGACCAGCCTCGTCTGCATGTTGCACAACATACCACAGATACCCCCAGCCCCATGCCACAACCAGACACCCCAAGATGAAAAAAGGTAGAGCCCCTGTGCACAGTGCGTCCTCTTCTTCTCCACCCCCGTCTCCCGTAACGCATGCAGGGCATCTTGAACTGACATCTCTGCCACATTTGACAGTCCCCCAAGGGAGCTGATACTTCTGAAAGGCCATTAAATACCATGAGTGAAGAAGAGCTGCAGTGGTCCATGTGGATAGATCTTACAATGTCGCATCAGGAAGGCATAGTAAGTTTAAGGAAAATCAAAGATGAAAACATACATACAACATCGTATAACAGTAAAGTTTAAAATATATAAAGCAGTGTTATATGGTTTTAAGAATACGTGCATGTATAGTTTAGGTACAAAGAAAGGTCAAGGGATGACCGCGCCCAGATTGAAGACAGTGGTTTCCTTGGGCGGGAGTTAGTTTGGGGGAGAATGGAGGCATGAAGGGAAAGAGGGAGGTGGTAACAGTGCCTTGAATTCATGGCTGCAAATCCGATTAAGAGTTTGGCTCTTTGAGGTCAGTTTTATTCAGAGTTCCAAGAGCCACTTCAGTGCTGGGATCAGTAGGGGTGGGGAGAGGGGTGGAAAATCCTGGCCTTGGCTCAGCTATGTCTAGATAAACTGGAAACTTGCCCTGACAGTTTTTTTCCTCTATTGTGCAAGGCAGGGCCAAGTGATGTCATTGGGGCATGCAGATGTCTCTGTCCTCTTCTTTGACAAGTGCCAAGAAAAAAGATCTCTGCAGTCAAGTGATGCTCCTTCCCCCAACCCAGATCCAGCAGTCTGCCATTTCTATACCTGTGGCCACGGGCCAGATTCCTGAAAACCCCAGAACTCCTTTTATTTAGAGAAATGATGTCCTGCTGCTTTCAGCTTCAAAAGGGAGTGCTGGCTTATCTCCAGGTTATTAGAAAGGCTGGTTTGCTCCTGGCTTCTGTTACTAGGGGGCACACACACACACACACACACACGAAGCAAATTAAGTCATTCCTTCCTGCCTTCTTTTATTCACTTACACATTCGTTCATTTAAGGAGCAATATTTACTGAGCATCTATTCAGAGACTCAGAAGCAGAGAGGAAAGACACAGGTCCTGCCCTACTGGTAAGTATAGACACGAGAGGTGGTAAACTTGGGAGCAGATGGCTATGGCACAACATTCTGCAGCCGTAGAGATGAGAAGAGAGGGAGACAGGAGTCTGAAGAATGGAATGAGCACCTCACGCAGGTGTAGGAGGGCCATTGGGAAAAGCTGAAGAAAGGGGCCCAGTAGATAGTATTTAGGGATAAGTAGGAGTGAGCCAGATAGAAAAGAGGCAGCAGCAATTTCTGAGAGAGCAGCAGGTGGAAAGCCAACAGGCCACAGGAGAGTGTGAAGCAGTCTGGGCAAGGTCAGGACAGCAATGAGGAGAGCAGACGGTTCTAATCGGGATGGTGCTGTCCTGGCCTTCCTGAGAAAGCACACACACAACCAAAGCTCCTGTATGTGGAGTACCTACTACTGCCAGGCGTTGCACATGGATTTTTATACAACTTCACATTTAAGCTCTCTAAAACCACACTTGACAGACAAGAAATCCTTCTAGCCAAGATCTGACCCTGATTTACCTGCCTTCTTTCCACTCTCTGCCCTTGACGGCATTGCCATGCGGGACTGTAAGATCCATCCTGCCTGCTGCACAGGTTACTGTGGTAATCAAAGGGCACAAAGTAGGTTAAATACTTAGAGAACTAGCAAATGCTTTACATGTTATATGTGTATACATATATATATATATATATATATATTTTTTTTTTTTTTTACCCACAAAAACCTTTAAGAGGGAACCTGGGATTGGTTATAACATACTGAAAATTCAAACTGTGCTTTAAGCTGTGTGAGACCAGGGATCTGAGGCTACAGAGAAAGGAGGGAGTCGGTTTATGTTATTTCATACACCCTTTAATATCATCCCTAAAGCACAGGCTGCCCCTGCCCTCATTTATGTTGGGCAAGACCATCTTTGGAGGATCTGTTGGTTTGTGACCTTTGTTTTGGGGAATTTGAGCTAGCATGAATTCCCACCCATGCTTATTGTGGAGAAGTACTGAAACTTCTGGTAGTGGAGGGCAGGGGTGGAAGTCTCAGGAATGGAGAGGAGTGCTGGGTCATAGCACTTTCTAGATTCAAACTAATAGAAGAAATTTCCAGTGAATGAAATTTCCAATTTCATTCCTAATGAAACCTAATGAAGGACATATGTATGGCTTTACATTCAGCATAATATAGAATTACACTAAAAGAAAGGCTGGTTTTATCATTTGCAGGGTCTAGTACAAAATAAAAATGCAGTACCCCTTGCTCAAAAGTTATTTGCATTTCAAGATGGCAACAGGAGAATGTGAGATCAAGTGTGTTGCTCTTGTGAGCTGGGGTCCCGTACAACAGTGCTGGCTGCACACCCACAAAGTCAGCCCCAACTACAAGCAATGAATTTCCCACATTATCTGCTGAAGGGTGTCAGTGGAGACTAGTCTTTTTAGTGAAAATACTTTGTTTTGGGGTCCTTGAGAACAGGCGAGTAAAAAAAATCAAAAGAAAAGGGACAAAATGTAGGTCAATTTGAAAAACCCCATTTCCTTATGCCTCTCTTTTACTCTTAGCTCCCAAACTTTCCCTTCCCTCTTCTAGAGATAGGGTTGGTAGATGTGTTACACCTCCTTGTTAATGTAGTCAGTTCACTGACACATAGCTTTATTGGAACATTTTCTACTGGCTCAACTACTTCTGTGCTAGTACACCAGAAACTAACCCTTTCCTGGTTCTCAGGGGCAATCATGTTGATCTGGATGCTGTGTTTGGCTTTCCGAGTGTCCATAATGAGAACATATCTTGCCTATTTCTACATCTTCCAGATAGCCATTTTCTGGAGTTTTTTCCCCCAGATTAATTTTGGCTCTGTTTCTTAAATATTTTCTTTTTTTTTTTTTTAAGATTTTATTTATTTATTTGACAGACAGAGATCACAAGCAGGCAGAGAGGCAGGCAGAGAGAGAGAGAGGGAAGCAGGCTCCCTGTGGAGCAGAGAGCCCGATGCGGGGCTTGATCCCAGGACGCTGGGATCATGACCTGAGCCGAAGGCAGAGGCTTAACCCACTGAGCCACCCAGGCGCCCCTCTTAAATATTTTCTTAATGCAACTCTGGTTTTGGTGCTATGTTTAACATGAAGGCAAGAAAATTATTCTCCTCACTCGGCTTCTCAAGGACCTCCCCCCTCCCCCCCACAAACTCACAATTACTGACCCAGCACTTACTCAATCTGAAATTGATTCTCTTGTGGATGAACTCGACCCCTCCTGATAGAATGAGGCGGTTCCGTACAGCTTCCCTTCCATCCATATTTATTCAGCATTATTAAATGTTGGGAGTTGTCCTAGGTTGTATATACGAAGTGATGAACAAAGTATGAAGCTTGTGTTCTGTTGATGGAGACAGACATAAAACAAATAGTCACACAAATAAACATATAGTGAAAATATGTAATGAGTGCAATGAAGGAAAAGAACAAAGTGCTGGGAACAAAGGTCAGTTGCTATTTTGTGTGGATAAGGAAGCCCACTCAGTGCAAGAAATAATTTAGCTAAGACTTTAAAGATGAAAAGGAATGAACCAGGCCAAAAAAACAAAACAACAAAACAAAAAACAAGCCAAAAAACTGGCACAGGGCTAGGGAAAGGTCCAGGCAATGTGTGATGATTCTAAGGCAAGAATTTATTATGTGGAGGCGCCTGGGTGGCTCAGGAGGTCCTGGGATCGAGTCCCGCATCGGGCTCTCTGCTCGGCGGGGAGTCTGCTTCCCCCTCTCTCTCTGCCTGCCTCTCTGCCTACTTGTGATCTCTGTCAAATAAAAAAAAAGTAAAAAAAAGAATTTATTATGTAGATTTGAGGATCTGAAAGAAAGTTAAAATGACCAAAGCCTTTTGAGTTAGGAACTGAGTTTAGAGGCTCAGGTAAGGTTCAGAGCACATAGGTAGGAGCAACAGGAGGTCTGCATCTGAATAAAGAGTGGAGTGTCCCGGTTATTGAACTATTGTTTCTTAGCTTTAAAGCCACACTTCCTCGTTCACTTTTTTGATGCTGAGACAGAGATTCTTCAAATCCACATGACTTTGTGCTCCCAACTTGTGCTCTGCTAAAAGGAGACATTAAAGGGTTACTGGAAAGCTGGAGGGGTAAAGAAGGGACCTGCATTGCCCTAGTCAGGATTCTACACCTTGGCTAGAACAGTGAATTTCAGTTTGTTTTATGTCTGTCTCCTAACACCCCCAGACTCACCGTCATTATGACCCCCGCTCTCACCCCCAGGTACCAGCAACAGCCAGTAGTGATCCCTCCTTAGAAATCTGAATCCCTGCTCCATGGAATACCTCTCCCAAGCTTCTCATCACCCCAGACTTTTACTAATTTCAACCTTATCCCTGGGTCTCCACAGCCATAGGGCTGTAGTTGTGCTCTGCATTTACTATCACTGTGATAGCTCAGTGCTTCTTTTTTGCCTTTTCATATTCTCTAATATATGACTAGAATTCTTTATATTAAATTCTTTCTGTTAAAAGAACTAGTGAGGTGTCTTTTGATTAGATCCTAACTGATGTAGATAAAACTAAGAGAGGGAGACAAGAATGATTTTCAGGTTTCTAGTTTAAGTTGGGCAGAAAATGCCATTTACTATGATGGGATGAGTTGGACCAGAAATTTTTGGTGTGTGATAGGAGCAAAAGTTTAGTTTCAGACACATAAAGTATGAAATACCTATGTTATATCTAAGTAGAGTTAAACAAGTTTGTTAGACAAATTTAAATACTAGAGGATGCCTGGCAGAAACAGATGAACCTACATAGGATATAGAAAGTTTGGAGGGGCGCCTGGGTGGCTCAGTGGGTTAAAGCCTCTGCCTTCAGCTCAGGTCATGATCCCAGGTCCTGGGATCGAGCCCCGCATTGGGCTCTCTGCTCGGCGGGGAGCCTGCTTCCCCCCTCTCTCTCTGCCTGCCTCTCTGCCTACTTGTGATCTCTCTCTGTCAAATAAATAAATTAAAAATCTTAAAAAAAAAAGTTCGGAGAAAAACAGAGAAAGTTTTGTGGCCTGGAAGCCAAGAAGATAATGTGTTACAAGATGTATAGTATTGCCATAAGAACAGGTATATAGGTCAAAAGAATAGAACTAGGAACCTAGAAGCAAACCTTCACACTTATGGTCAATTGGTTTTTAACGAAGTCACCAAAACAGTTCAATAAAGAAAGAATAGTCTTTTCCATAAATGGTGCTAGGACAACAGGATACCTACATGCAAAAGAATGTAGTTGGACCCCTGCCTCACATTATACACAACAATTAACTCAAAATGCATGTAAATGCAAGAGTTAAACTATTAAACTCTTAGAAGAAAACGAAGGGATAAATCTTTGTGACTTTGAATTAGGCAATGATTTCTCAAATATGACCCCAAAAGCACAGGCAACAGAAGGAAAAGAAATAAACTGAATTTCATCACAACTCACAAAACGGGAGAAAATATTTGCAAATCATGTATCAAATAAGGAACTTGTATCCAGTATATATAAATAACACGTAATTCAATAGTAAAAATATCAGTAAATAATTTTTAAACTGGGCAAAGGATTCAAATAGACATTTATCTGAAGTAGATATAAAAATGACCTATAAGCACATGAATACTGCTTATTAGTCATCGGGGAAATGCCAGTCAAAACCACAATGATGTCCCACTTCACATCCACTAGGATGGCAATAATCAAAAAGGTGGACAAGAACCAGTGTTGGTTAAAAGGGGGGAAATTAGAACCTTTATTGATTGCTGGTTGGAACGTAAATTGGCATAGCCACTTTGGAAAACAGTCTTGTGGTTCCTCAAAAGGTTAAACATAGAGCTACCATTTTCCCTGGTAATTCTACTCCTTGGCATGTGCCCAAGAGAAAAGAAAAAAAAAGAAAATATGATATATCCACACAATGGAACATTATTAGACAATCAAAAAGAATGAAGTACTGGTACACCTGGGGGGCTCAGTGGGTTCTGCCTTTGGCTCAGGTCATGGTCTCAGGGTCCTGGGATCGAGACCTGCATCGGGCTGTCTGCTCAGCAGGAAGCCTGCCTCCCCCCACCCTCTCCCCCTGCCTGCTGCTCTGCTTACTTGTGATCTCTTTCTCTCTGTGTCAAATTAATAAATAAAATCTTAAAAAAAATGAAGTACTGATCCAGTCTATAACATGGATAGCTTTGAAAACATGCTATGTGAAAAGATCATAAATTGTATAATTCTATTTAAATGATATGTCCAGAATAGAAAATTCTGTAGAGATAGAAGGTAGATTATTTGATGCCTTGGGCTGGGAGGGGAGCTGGAGAGATTAGAAAGTGATGGCCACAGTAGAGTACAGGGTTTCTTTCTGGGATGATAAAAGTGTTATAAAAATTATTGTGATGATGGTTGTACAACTCTGAGAACATTCTAAAAACCATGCATTGTATGCTTTAAATGAACTATTTGTGTGGCATATAAATTTATCTCAACAAACCCGTTATAAAAATAAATAAAAAATAAATGAAGCAAAAAATAAATGAAAAGATGGGAGGGTGAATTACACAAAATGCTGCTAAGAGAGGTGTAGAATCAGGATAGAAAACAGTCAGCATACCTGGTAACTGGAAGACAGTGGTCACTTGGACAAAGGCAGGCAGAGTGAAGTGACAGAAATGCATATTAGTCTGAGGAGAGCTGACAGGTGAGGAAGTGGAAAGAGTTTGTGAGAAGCACTAGTTCAAGTGGTTTTACTGTGAAACAGGTCATAGGGCTGGATAACATCTGGAGGTATTTTTCACTTTGTTTTTAAGTTGAGAGATACTACAGTACATTTTCATGTTGATGGAAATGACCCAGTTGAAAGACAGGCTGGTGTAAGAGAAATGGGACAACGCAGATGAAAGTCTTGAAGGGGAAAAGACTAGATGGGATACAGACCAAGCAAAGAGGTTGTCACAGATAAAAGGAAGGACACCTCTTTCAAGATGACAGAAGGGAATACATGAAGGTTGAGGCTAACTGCAAATAGGTTTATATTAAGTTTTGCTGAGAGGGGGTATGAAGCAGGTCTTGAAGTATGAGGGAAGTCACTGGAAACTGAGAGCATTTGGGAGAAGACATAAGAGGGAGGGTCGATGTGTGATTTGAAGACAGAAGGAAAAGTATGAAACTGTCCTTGGGGAAGCTGGCAGAGCAAGCTTACCAGAGATGCCCCCTACGGTTAGCAGGCCAATGGGAGTAACCAGGTATCAGAAACATCCCTACCACAGCTGGGTCACGCGAATTGTTTCAGAAACCCTCAGATGCCCAAGGACAATCATAGGAAAGTCTTTTATTTCCTTCTAAAACACTTTAGCATAAACAGTAAGATATAAATGTGTGTGTTCAATTATACTATACAAGGACTAGGGATCTTGTGAGACAACACTAGTGATTCTGCCCGAGATCATGAATGAAACAGGAAACACCATTTTTGGAACTTCACAAACCCCATGATGCTAGTGTTACTAGTGACCCAGCTGACGTCAGAATTTTGGTAGAGGTTCTTTTGCCCTGCTGGATGGCGGTGAACAGTGGGACTGTGTTCATTTGTGGAAGGCTGTTAATAATGGGTGAGTGCCATCTTGCATGTATGGAGAGCCCTAGACAAGATAGCACTCTCTCCCTTTCAGAATTACACAGCCTTCCCCAACCCTCCCGCACTCCTGACTGATCCACGGAGCAGACAAGTTGAACTCAGACTGACAATAGAAAATTGGAGGGAATTTTCACTTTAATGAAGGAATTTTCATTGTTTTTACTTGGCTGCCTTCCACCACCACCCCTGCCATTTTGCTGCTATAAACCTTTTGAAGCAAGCACCTTGTAGGTTAGAAGGGAATTTTATTGTGACCTTTTCATATTTTTTTGCAATTTTTGTTCAGTTACTCATTATACATCCTGCATGATAATTCGTTGGGATTTACGTTTCCGAACAAGTCTGAGGGGCCATGTGGTGATTTTTGAAAATGACATGTGAGATGCAAGAGATTTCTAGATCTAGACCTACAGACAGTTCTGATAAAGCGATGGAGTGATAAAGAACCTGTCTTCTGAGTCATTTCGTTGCACTGAAGGGCACATAAGAAGCCTACAGGTTAGTACGTACAGTGGAAACTGCTCATCAGTGGATGGTACAGCTCATCCAAATTGTTCTACCCCATTTCACGTTCTCCATGGCAAACAACTTAATGAAAGCTACGGTGACTCTGGCAAAATGGAAAAGATACCTTATAAGAAACCTGACAAGGACAGATGTTGACTATTTTAAATCATCATTGGAGTTTTGAAACGGTGTAGCGTATTTGTTGAAGACTCTCCTTCAGAGAGATGGCTCAGGAAGCAACCTTTTTAGTAGCAAAACTTATTGCCCCCCAAAAATAAAAAGATCAAACCTTTGGTGAGAACTTAATAATCCCCAGCACATAAAATTATACTGATTTAAATGCTAGGACAATTTACAGCACAAAAAATAGGAAAGGTTCTGCTCTCTCTCTCCTACATTCTGCTGTATGATGAGTTGACGTATTGGTGAGAAGCCACTTGATGCGGGAAAGGTTTTGTGTAATAAACTGATAAAAACAGCTTCTTCATCTAGCTTGATACCAATTGTGTCATTTGTAAGGTTTGTAAATAATGACAAAATCCAAGAAATATTGTCAGCTACAACAAGCTGCTCAAACAAGCCAAGGCCAAGATGTATTTTCATTTTTGTTTTCATGTCTTGAAGCAAAGCATCGGTTTTGGAGGAATCGTGTTGGCATCTGTACTGGTAAGGCCTTTTCCATGGTTGGCTCTGTGAGAAATTCCCTCTTTTGTGAAAAGAGAGCGGAAATCCTGACATTGTCACAACACTGTGATTGGTTCATAAAGAGGTGCTTGTATCAAAAACTCTTGGAGAGGAAATGGAAAAACTTTTGGATGCCACAAATATGGTTAGCTTCATTAGACAAAGGTCAGCTCAATTGAAAAAAATTTTTAAAATTGTATGAAAACCCCAATGAAGAGACATAATCTCCAGCAAAAGGAAATTTCACTAGCGCGCTTGAGGGAAAATTTCAAGAGCACAGAAGACCACATTTCTCAGAGCGCTTCCAAGATGGAAGATGGCTGCCCACCCTTGCCAAATTAGTAGATGTTTTTCATCACACCAATCGTTGAACAAGTCTTTGTAAAAAACTTTTTCATGCCAAATGTCAAGATTTTTGGACTTAGAAGAAAATGGCATTTTTGGAAAAAATCATGTTGCAAAGAAAATCTTGAGATGTTTGCATTGTTAGTTGAGCCTAAGGCTACCAACAGATGTCTATCCTTATTGAAAAAAAAAAGAACCAGAAGAACCAAAAGAAACTTGAACTATATTTTCCCTCTCTTTAGATGCAAGTGCATGACCAGGTGAGGGAGCCTTCTCTCAATCTTTTGCTCAGCCTGACAACATAGTTTTGGGAGAGGAAAAAGTCTGGGAGCTATAGAGATATACAATTTTACACTCTTGATGTCTCCCTCAACCAGAGCTGGATTTCTGTGTAAAAAGAGTGCCCCGCCAGTTAAGAGGAAACAACAGACATTTGGCTGCTGATTTCAATTGTTCTCAAACATGGAGCAGGAGCAAAAATCATCCAATTTCAGTTGAAAATGAAATCTGTGTGTGTTTGTCTCACGTTTGACGCAGAATTGAATTTTGATGTGACACCGTGCAAGCAGTTTCGGATTAAAGAGGTAAATTTCATCCTTTATTTTCAGTTTCAAAAATAACACTTTTTAAATGCATATGTAGGTTTCTCAAAAAGATGAAGAAATCAACACATATAATTTTGTAGTTGCTGAGCCCATATTTGAGCTTGATTATATCACTTTGTAAGAATCGTTTTTCAAAGGATTATGTAAAAATCATTTCTTAAGCTATATTTTTATTCATTTTGCTTTGGCTTATGATTTTAGAAGCTTTGCTATTTATTATTTATTGTTTTATTGTTTGCCTATACATTTTCACGCTACAAATAACATTAATTAAAGTAAATTTATAATCTTTCTTCAAATTTTCTCTATTGAGCCAGATTTTAAAAAATTAAATTCCATTTTGGTTTAAACTAATTATCTAACAGAAATGTATTATATTTGCTTTATGAGTGTTTAAAATTTCTAAAAGGAAAGGAAGAGTTAAATTTTAAGAAAGGTAAACTAAGCTTACCTGTTCTTCCTTTTATCCAACAAAGATTGAAGTTATTTTTTTTTTAAGATTTTATTTATTTATTTGACACAAGTAGGCAGAGAGGCAGGCAGAGAGAGAAGAGGGGAAGCAGGCTTACCGCTGAGCAGAGAACCCGACATGGGGCTCGATCCCAGGATACTGGGATCATGACCCGAGCTGAAGACAGAGGCTTTAACCCACTGAGCCACCCAGGTGCCCCAGATTGAAGTTATTTTTAATTTTGTTTATTTTTTTAAAGATTTTATTTATTTCTTTGTCAGAGAGAGCGAGTGAGGGTGCACAAGCAGGCAGAGTGGCAGGCAGAGGCAGAGAGATAAGCAGGTTCCCCGCTGAACAGGGAGCCCGACGCGAGACTCCATCCCAGAACCCTGGGATCATGACCTGAGCCAAGGCAGACATTTAACTGACAGTCACCCAGGCGTCCCAAGTTACTTTTAATTTTAAACAAGAGAAAAATGTCCATGTTCATATACCATATGCCACATATATCATGCCTCTTCAACATTTTATATCTGAAACTCATTTAAAATTTCCTCCAGATTAAAAATATTGAGAGTCTGCTGGAGGAGTTGTCATCTTAGGATTTGCCTTTCAAGGATGCCAGACGGGCCACACTCTTAGGCATTCACTGCAAGAAATGTAGCTCTTTCTATTCCTGATTGACACCAGGATTTTTTTTCTTTATTAGCACGATGAATGTTAAAACGAATTTTATTTGCAAAGTTAGAGGCTTGTGCATTAACATAATTGTTGGAAATGGGCTCTCAGTGGTGAAATCAGTAGTATTCAAGATATGTGAGTTGCCTAAAATATTTTGAATACGTAGGAACAAAATATATCCTTAAATGGACCCATGTCTAGTCATTGGTTAAAGAGTTTCTGATCGTCTAACAACAAATGTAAGGGTTCTGCGTGTTGTGTCTGTGTCAAGTTAGTTTCATGCCCGAGGTAGACAGACCTCTAAAAGGCCAGAACGCTGAGCTTACAGAGCCTCCGTCACCCACTTGCTAATAAATAATTGTACACAAGAAGTCTATGTTTGTGGCAACATTTAATTTGTGCCTCGATTTTATTATAACCAAGCAGTGGATTTGTGAGGAAATAGCCAGCTTTCACCTGTCCGTACTACAGTTACCAAAAATAACCAAGGATTTTGCACGGTTAAGTAAAAGTGGGCATGTCTCTGCATTTGCAACAACTGGGCTCATCAGTGGGTGCTGTTTTGCAAGATAAGTGGCATTCAGGAAGAAAAGGGCGAGAGATTTGAAGTGTTAGCAATGGCAGTGCCTGTCATCACTTTTTAAGATTTATAGAATATGAATTGATTCATAGACTATGAATTGATTTATAGACCATGAATTGAATAAGGAGGGTGTAGAGCCAAGAGGGTAAGGAAATATAGTGGAGGACGCCTGGGTGGCTCAGATGGTTAAGCATCTGCCTTCGGCTCAGGTCATGATGTCCAGGATCCTGGCACTGAGCCTGCATTGAGCTCCCTGCTCAGTGGGGAGTCTGCTTCTCCCTCTCCCTCTGCCTCTCCCCCTGCTTGTGTGCTCTCGCTCTCTTTCAAATGAATAAATAAAATCTAAAAAAAAAAAAAAAAAAAAGAAAGAAATAGTGAAGAAATAGTGGAGTCCAATGACTGGTAAGAAGAAAGAGTTGTTGCCATGTTCTCTTTAACGATTTTCTCCTTCACATCCAGAAAAACAAACAAAAGATTTCAGCAGTGTAACCCCAAATCAAACCTTGAGAATACCCCAAATAAAGAGACCAGAACTTTGACATAATTCTTTGTTATTCATCATGCTAAGTAGCTTCTCAAGTCTGCAAATGTGGATTCTCTAAAGAGAAATTAAGGCTGACTTCTTTCCTTCCCAGTTCTTTTCTTGTATGCACACATGGGAAGTACTAAATGAACACAGAGATTTAGCAGCACTTTTACAAAATAAAATTTGGAATTGAAATTTCTTGCAAAAATTAATCATAGAAAGTTTTCCATGGAAGCAAATTTTGAGTTAACAACTATTTTATTTTACATTAAAATCAAAAGTTTACACAGCTTATTGTCCACATTAATGTGACTTTTATTCCAATCTGTTCATCAACGCAATTTTGTTCTAGGAAGCTCTCACTCAGGAAAACGTAAGAGGCAAGTAACCTTATTACTCGGTTCAAGGATTCCCTGGAAGACCCATCAGCTCTCCTCAGAGAAGAGCAAATGATAATTTATGCCCCGAGTCTATTTGAACCTCTTGTCTAGAAATCTTTGTACCACTATTGTTACCAATCTTGAACTATTATGTCTTGGTCCCTACCCTCTTCTACTTCAGCCCCACACTGGAAAAACCTTATATCAGACTTCAAATCTTAGAAATGCCCTAAATCCCTCTTCTGAGATGCTACTAGTATATAATAAGAATAAATATAATTATAAATACATTTGTATTAATGATCAATTTTTTTACACCAGATTATCATATTCCTCTTCATAAAACTGTAAGCTAACTTTTGTGGAATTTTAGTAAGTATCGTGGCTGAGCACTTCATAAGCACTGAGTTCTCACAACAACGTGATGTGATAGGAGTAATTATTATACCCATTTTACAGAGTGGGAAAATGAGGCTTGAAAGGATCACATATTTCCCTAAGATTACACAACTAGGAAGGAGAAGAGCCAGGAACTGAGCCCTGATGATTTCTCCTCAGAGCCTACCTTTTAAACCACTTAGTCTCCCTTTCAATCCTTTTACTTTTTTATTTTTTAAAGATTTTTAATACTCACTACACCCAACGTGGGACTTGAACTTGTAACCCTGAGGTCAAGAGTCATACAGTCCACCTACTGAGCCAGGCAGGCACCCCTCCTGCAATCCTTTTAGACATAAATGGTTATCAGGCGTATGGCATATGTTCTGTGAACTTTTCTTTTTACCCTTCTCCTGATCCGTACCAGAAGAAGACCTAATACAATACCTAGTCTCCTGACACAGACGAAATTGTTGCGGCTCTGAAGCAGAACAAGGATCCAACGTTGTTCCTGAGAAGTAATCCCCAAGAGCTATAAATCGTCCAGTCACCTTTTAGAGCATGCAATGACTGGGAGGAAAAGAGAGATACTGACATTTAAAGTAATCTAGTCTATCAATAACGCATGAACTTGCTTTGATTTAAAGCAATTTACAAAGGGATTTGTACACCTCATTTCAACTGTTTCACCAAGGTCTTGACTCATTGCTGCAGGTTGTATAATTAGTCACATTAATCCAGCAAATGATGGCAAAATGCTTAGTAATGATGTCTAACTGGGGCATTTCCAGAGAACCTTTGTTGTTTAATTAGGAGATAATGGATGAGAGGGTAGAGAGCACAGGGGTATAAAAGGCACTTGCCTGTGAATGTGCTTATGCCCAGTCCAATACAATGGCTTTTTAAGCTAACTATTCAAATAAATTGACATTATGGTACATGAATTTAAAGGGGGTTATTATTCACGAACTAATTTTATTTTAATGTATGCTTCAGAGCAACCAATTACTACTGGGGAAAATAAAAGGTGCCCAGTGAACAAATGTACTCAGGACAAAAGATGGTATCTGTGGTCACTACTTCCACTTACCTACCATCTTCCCACTTGGAGTAATAGGTTTGGAAATTTCCCTCTTATATATGAAACACCAAATCATTAAATTGTAAAATGATTGTGTTTCTCATTTCTTATTGCATTTCTGTTGAAAACAAATGAAGAATTTGTCCCCTGGTTGTGTTTGTACCATTTGTTTTCAAAAGGTCATATTAAAATTTACACTTCAGTTTAGTTTCAAACAATAGGAAAGCAAACCCAGACTGTCCTGAACAAAAAGGGAGATGTATTGGCTAAAGGCAGAGCAGGCTGCACTGTTTGATCAGAGCTCTGGTTGTAGTCTTTTTTATTTTTTTGCACTGCTCTTGTTTTTTTTTTTTTTTAAGATTTATTTATTTATTTATTTGACAGAGAGAGAGAGAGAGAGAGAGAGAGCTCCCCCTTTCCCCCCCTTTCTCTGCCTGCCTCTCTGTCTACTTGGATCTCTCTCATGACCTGAGCCGAAGGCAGAGGCTCAATCCACTGAGCCCCCCAGGCGCCCCTCTGGTTGTAGTCTTGAATGTTTCTTTCCACTCTGCCCTCCTCTGTAACCCATATCCCAGTTCATCTTCGGGCTGATGTCTCTCACTGCGGGGAGAGGGCTAACAATCATAGCTGTACAGCACTCCTGAAAAGACAGTGGGTGACTTCCCACTGCCACCCAGCATAAGCAGAGAGTGTGTCCCCACCTGCCCCACACCTGTGAATCCATGTGGCTAGGGGAATGGTGTATGCTGACTGGCTAAGACTGGGACACCTGAACCAAGAGGGAAGGAACTATCCTGACTGGTTCAGACCCATCAACCTCCCCATCGCCCCTTACCCCCATTAGCTGAGAATGGGGTCAGACACACTCAAATTGTATGGATGCTACACATAGAGGAAGATAGTATGGATGTTGTGAGGACAGTTTCAATGTCTGATACCGTCTACACCAGTAACCTAGTTACCATGTTGGCAATAAATACCGTATTTATGTTAGTCATGTGGGGACACTGAGGTCCAGGGCTGCTTGGCCAATCTTACTATTGACAAAGACCCTCTTTTTGACCAAACTCAGGCTCTTCTGAGCTCTCTTCTTGACTAGGCTAATAAGGACTGCAGACCCTCAGCATAAAAGATTTTGTCCAAACACCCACACTAGGAGACTCAAACAAACACAACAGAGCATAGTTTCTTATGGCTCAGTCTCCTCCGGAGGACCCTAGTCTTCCTTATGTTCCTACTGTGAAAGCTCAAGATTCGCTGTTTGCTCCAATCCGCTCCATCCCCACTCCCCCCGAACCCCACATTCTCCCTTTAAAACGCTCAGTCAGTCACTTCTGTACAGATGGAAGATGAAGTTGGCTTATGCTAGACTCTCTCCCTATTGCTGTTTTACCCAGTGCCCAGGCATTGCTTATCTTGGGTACTAGGTCCTTGAAGAATGCCTTCCAAATCCCTATTCCTTCCCTGTCCTCCCTTTATTGCCATTTCTCTGGGTTTATACAACACAGACTTTATAGTAATACTCATTACTTTGAACTTCAGAGAACTGCTAAAGCCCTTGATGTATCAATACCTTAGAAAAGTAACTGTCTACAGGTCAGAGATGTACTTTGAATTAGTTGCTTTTATAAGCAATGGCATTTTGGTTATGAATAAATATACAAAGTATGACTTTATAATTTAACATTGCTCCATAAGGCTTTCACACCCCTCATCCCTGATTTGTGGATTTACTTTTAGACGACAAAATCCTAGTGAAATAAGTCTCCTAAAGTTTGTCCGGAGATGGAACAACATCTTTTTTTCTGGAAAAGAGGGCAGGTTAAATTCTTTTCCCTGTAATGGCTTTAGGAAATTGTAAAATTCAGGATATTAAGGAATCCCAAAGCAGATAATTTAGGAAATGCTCATGTGAATTAGTTCATTTTTCTCTGTCAATGCTCTTCAGCCAAGGACCAGCAAAAACATCAGTAGTGAAACAAGTTGAACTTATTACTTATTGCAACGAGTAAGAACACACACCATGAGGAAAAACGGGGTATCCGCATAAGAAGTATTGAAAAGAACCACTTCTAGAATCAGGGTGAATTGGAAGAGGGTCTAAGGAAATGGAGGTTTTCTCTGGATTGGATAATGTCTAAGATTGAGCATCTCAATAAATCTTACGTGAAGGAAGGGAACACTAAAATGAAAATAAAGCTGTCAGGTCCCTTATTTTAGGCAAGAGGGAGGAGAGTCTGGTATTTGTGGGTGGCATGGGGACCTCGCTTTGTCCGTGCTTAGAATTATGAAGTTGCTTCATCTCATTTTACCATGGTCTCAGAGTAATCTTGTTCGAGGTTGGTGTTCTGTGAGGTTGTTTGTGTCTAATAGGAGAATGAGATGGCTTCCCCGTGAGTGCCAGCCGTCTTCTGAAGGTCTGTGGTTGCTCTTTTTCCTTTCTCAATTCACCCAACATTGTTAAGTGTTTGCTGTGTGCTGGGACATCATCACAAATTAGAAACAGTTCCTGTTTCTAAGGAATTTACAACTTCGTGGGAAAAAAACAGGTAAGAAACCGACAAGTGGTGTTTTTCATCAACAAGTAAGGAGTGTATGCTTGCCACGTATCGGGTTGTTTTGGACATGGAATAAATTAGTGAGAAAAACAGCAGAGATTGCTGCTCTGGTAGAGCCCTCATTCCACCAGGAGGGGACAATGAATAATAAACAATCTAAAGAAGTACATTATCAATTGTTCCAAAGGTAATTATGGAAAATAGGAAAAGTAGACAGAGTTAGGTAATGAGTATGAGAAGTATGAGAGGTTGAGGTGGACTGTGTGTCATACTGGGTAATGAGGAAGATTTGGTGTGATAGACTAGTGCTGTGCTTACTGAGGGAGAGGAATAGATGCTAATTCAGGCTTAATTTGGGGATATTTTACCCAGTTTTCTTTGATAATATATGAACCAGGGAAAAGTATTACCTGGGTTGTTTTCTTTTATACTAGAAGTCAAGTTGATATGTTGAATCAATATGGCTTTACAGAAATATTACCTATATTTTTAATGTAAAGAGAGAATAATTCTGAGTATGTTTTCTCATCTATCTACATCTTACAAGATTTTGAAATTGCAAAGCAAAATTTTAAACTTTGTACTTCAGAAAAGGAGGAAAATACTTAATTGGTTCATATTTGTTTATTTACTGATACTTACATTGACCAATTTTTTTCAGGTATGGATGTTGGACTATGAAGTGAATGGGACACTTCCACTGTCCCCACACTCATTTTGTACTCTGCAAGCTTTAATGCCTTGGGCTCCTTCTCTTCTCTAAGATTCTCATTTCTGCCAGTTCTTCTAAAGTAGTGGCATGTTGTGTTTCCTTTCACTTTATCCACTCTCTGTCAGTAATGATGTTTCTCCTATCAGGGCTTCTCTGAGGCGGAGAATGAACTAATTTTATACTTTTGTGAGGAATATAGTGGATCATGGAAGGGAAGTCTGGGGAGCTAGTTTCTCTGTTTAAATGGGTAAAGAAAGAGGTAACTGGAGGACTGAAGAGGTAACTGGAAGACCATCTTTCTTGTGTCCAGAAGAGAAGCTGCCCTACCCATTCATTGACATGTTATTAGCTTAATCCTTTGCTTCCCTGCTTTTCATCTCAGTTGTTAAAGAGCTTTCTTAGGAATAACAACCACTTGCTTTTTAAATGTTAGTTGGTATCTCCTATGTCTTTGAGATACTGCATATTTTTCAGATTTCATCACAAACAGATGTAGTCCTGGAGAAACAGTACTGGGTGAAGTCTATCTCCTGTTTTCCTAGCTTCAATACCCTTTCCTTAAGAAACAGAGAATCTCAGCAGAAGAAGGGACATTAAAGGCCTTTTGGGCTACCCTTCCAGTCTACACCCAAGACCCCAACTGGTCATGAAATTCTATGCTGAAATGCAGCCAAAGGAAAGTAATTTCCACACGAGGTAGCCCATTCCGTCTTTCCAATATTGCCACAACTTTGATTGTGTATGTGTGTGTGTGTGGCTTCTACCCATTTATTATAGCTCTAGCAATAAGGTCATGAAGAACAATGCATTGACTCTTTGGGCAACAACCTTTTAAATAATTGAAGACTCTTCCGATGTGTTTATTTCTCTGAGCAGGGAGCCCAGCATGGGCCTTGATTCCAGGACCCTGGGACCATGACCTGAGCTAAAGGCAGATGCTTAACTGACTGAGCCACCCAGGCACCCTAAAACCAAATTGTTTTTAATGTGAAGATGATACTTCTATGATGTAGATTCCTTTGAGCTCATGATGCCCATGTACCTCAATGCCTTGTGATAACCCAATTCTTCTACCACGTTTTCTGTATATAAAATGAGGAATGCAAAAAGAAATCTGTCTCATCGTGTTATTGTGAGAATTTCATGAAATTATGTATGTTAAGCACAGTTCTTGATGCAGAATAAAGTTACAGTGGCACTTCTTATTATCAGTATAATTTTTATTGCTGGTGCTAAGTCCAAACTGGTATGTAATAGCCACTTACAGATTTGAATGAAATACAACAAGGCTTGGCTGATAAACACCTTCTAAGTTTAGGGCTAGTTTCCAGTCCCTAGGACAGCTTTTGAAATTTGCTCTGAAAATTCCTGGTCATGACTCTTTCTAAATTAAGCAGACTTGCCAGTTGCATGCTAGAAAGCAGGTTATCTCATGCAAGCAAAGCCAGGGGAGAATCCTAATAACATATAAAGGACATTCCTTGCTGCATTTCGCTCAGTCAGCCATGCTACTTCTATCAAAGAGCTGAAATGTTACGTTCAGAATGAAGAAAATATTATTGACCTATCTTCATTACCTTGGCTGCCTCAAAATGGATTAAGTTTTGATTTTCTTTGTCTTTGGATGTAATAAATGGCCACAACCTGAAGGTTAATGAACTGCTCACAGAGTTTTGGTGTAGTGAAACTCTACGAACACTTCTTTCCATCTATGCCACAGCAAAGACTAGATTTATAGTTCCACTTTGGGTCCTGAAAATGTATTATTTCCTACTGCCATTCACCGAAACTTGACTTTAATTACACTTTAAGTCAAAGAACACAAGGAAATGAACAAAAATATTGTTACTTTTAAAGATCTTATCAAAATAGAGGTCGTCTCCTTGGATGCATTTGTCTTTCTGAATTATGTTATTTTGAGTCATAAGGTAATATCAGTTCTTATGCTCAGGAGCAATGGAGCAATGGAATATATTGACTGAACACCCACCTTAGGCTGGGTCTTTGTGTCCAGATATATCAGTAGAGCCACCATATTGGACAAAATTTGACTAATACAAGAATACTCAAAGTTGTACTGTCTGCTCAGTTAAAGTTGCTAGTTTTCTTTCTTATCCAGAATATGTGTATGAAGGCACACTGAAGAAAACACACACATGCACACACACACACGCACACCCCACATGGCTTTCTGATGTGTAGCTAAAATGAAACTAAAAGACCTTGGTTGTTTTGAATCTAGTTCTTTCATAGTAATTTCCAGTAATTGTTTTTTTAAATATCTCTTTCAGGTCAAGAGAACCAGGGAAGACCTGTTTTGCCCTGTCCCATACTATTAGAAGTTACATTTCTAGACTTTTTTTTCCAGGAATATTGTAATTTGCAATTTCCAAACTGGGGAATGTGGGCTACATGAAGACTTTCCTGGTGTTACATGGACCAGGTCATTTTTGAAGAATCCATTTCCAGATTCTTGATCTCTCTGTGTTCTTTTTCCTAAAGATTATCTATGAATGTAACTGGGACAACTCTTCGTGCCATTCTCCTTGTCCTCCTTCCCCTTCATGACCCCTCTCTGTTACCTCTGTTACCCTGAAGTTTGAAAACTTCTGTGCCTTTAATCAAATGACTAATTAAAAATACTGGTTTCTGGAGTCACCCCTCAATAAAAGCACAAGAAACCCATGGGGATGGTCCATGCTGGTGAAACAAGGCATCGGAATGAGGGTATTTGGACCTGAAAAATATTCTGAACTCAGCTGCATCACAGAAAGTGGGTTTGCCACAGTGATGGCACTTTGACACTTTTTAAATTGTTGTTTCACCTTTTCTATTCCCTGAGCATTGTCAAGGAATGCATTACTTCTGAGGGAAATTTCTAAAAGAATGAAGTGGAGAATCTGCCAAGTCCAGAATAGAGAACAACCACAAAAATACAGTGGGTAGCAGCACTTTAATTGATTCAGGGGAAAAACTCTTGGCAGAGCACTGTGCCTCCCTTATCTGTCCATTTACTCATCTATCTTAAAATAGTAGAACTTCAAAAAAATTATTAAATGGCTACTATACACCCCCTCTTCTACTCCCCATACTCAGTCATGACTCAATGTTGGTAAATCACCTCATTCATCCCTGTCTCTTTCTGAGCCTCACTGTATATTTTGCTGGATTGCACAGTAGAGGCAGGAAACAGCTTTATACTTTTTTCCCTAAAGATCACTCTTTTAAAGAAAATACATTTGTTTTCTATGCTGCATAACAAATTACTACAAATTCAGTAGCTTAAAGCAAAACAAATTTATTATCTCATAATGTCTGTGGTTCAGGAGTCAGGGCATAGCATAACTGGGTGTTCCACTCAGGGCTGAAGTGAAGGTGTTGGCAGGGGCTGGGACACTCGGCCAAGGTGCAGAGTTCTCTTCCCAGCTCACTGGTGGTTGGAGAAATTCCTTTCCTTACAATCATATGAGAGATCCCACTCTCCTGCTAGTTATTACCAGGGACTATTCTCGGCTCCTGAAGGCCACCCATGGTTCCTTGTTTTGTGTGGTCCCATAGGTAGATCACAAGATGGCTACTTGTTTTCTTTCTTCCAAGCCGAGAGGAGGATGGCTACTACTGCTTCCTTTCTCTATAAGGGCCTACCTGATTAGATGAGACCCACCCACAACAATATCTCTTTTGCTGAACTCCAAGTCACCTGACTTTCAATGATCATGGGGGCACACCAGCTTATTCTCCAGATCAAGGTTACAGTTAAGGAAAAGGATTTATACAAAGTGTGCATGCTATGGGGTGGGAATCTTGGGCACCATGTCGGAATTCTGCCTACCACTCTCCACTCCTTCACTCTCAATCATTTAGGTTCCTCCCAAATGCAAAATACATCCATCCCTCCTAAGGTTCCCAAGCGTCTCATCCCACTACAGCATCCATTCAAAGTCCAAAATCTCATCTAAATTTTATCAGCCCAAATACAGAATCGAAACCAGTGCCAGGTGGGAATAAGGCAGCTAGGTGTAATCCATTGAGTACAGGAGGACACAATTTTTCTTCATCTGTGCAGATATGAAACTGAAGATGTAAATTATTTGCTCCCAACATGTCATGGTGCAATAGCCATAGGATAACACTTATAGTATTGCGGTTCCAAAAAATGGGAAAATGGAAGATAGAACCTATCTCCCTGTTAAATGCAGCTCTGAACTCCAGCTGAGAAAGTGGGAATTTCCTGATCAGATTTCAAGGCTTGGGAATAATTCCTCCCCGCTCCCAGGTGTGTGCTCTGGGCTTTTGGTTTTATCTTCTGCTTCGTCCCTCCTTTTGTATGAAGGTGGCTGTTTACTGTTGGGCAGTTTTAGTAGCCCGCTTCTCCTGGAGAATTTTGGGAGTCCCCCTATTCTCTTTGTCCCTTTTAGCCCAAGCTGGCAGTGTTTCTGCTGAAACAATTTTCTTACATTTGTGGGTCTTTAGCAAATTTTACTGATTTCACTCCATTTGATAGAATCCACACGTAAAATGTTTTCAAGATAATCATTTCATGATATTAGGTGTTGGGTGAGCTGGTTAAAGTATAAAAACTACAGCTTCCCTAGAGGCCCTCTCAGTTGACTAGAGCCCACTTTTACTCTCTATAACTGAATACCCTCACCTTTTAGTCTTCCCATGGTTTGTTTGCTCATCAGTTGATGGACTTCAGGTTGTTTGGGTCCATTATGAATAAAGCTTCTATCAATACTTGTTTATGAGTCTTGGTGTGGGCACATGTTTTCATTTCTTTCCAGTAAATACTTAGGAGTGTGATTGCTGGGTAATAGGGGAAAAAGATTACACGAAGCTGCTAAATTTTTTCCAAAGTGATTGCACCATTTTACACTCCTACCAGCAGTACATGCAATTTCTGATTGCTTGGTATTTTAAATTTTACCATTTTAGTGGGTGTGCAATAATATCTCTGTGATTTTAATCTGCATTTCCCCAATAACAATATATTGGGAATTTTTCACATGCATATTGGCTATTAATACAAATTCCTTTGTGAAATGTCTATTCAAGGTAATTTGCTCATGTTTTTAACAAACCATCTTTTTTACTCTGGAATAGGAGGGATTTTTTAAAAATATATGTTCCGTAACAGGCTGTGTTTTCACATACAGGTCCCTGAGATATTTTCTCCCAGTCTGTGGCTTGTTCCCTTCATTTTCTTCTTCCTTCCTTCCTTCCTTCCTTCCTCCCCCCTTTTCCCCCCTTCCTTTCAAGATTTATTTATTTGTTGAGAGAGAGACAGAGACAGAGCAGGGAAGAAGGGCAAAGAGAGAGGGGGAAATAATCTTAAGCAGGGTCTCCACTGAGTGCCAAGCCCGATGTGGGAATCCATCTACCACCCTGAGATCATGAGCTGAGCCCAAACCAAGACTCAGACACTTAACTGACTGTGCCACCCAGGAGCCTTCCCCCTCTTCATTTTCTTTTCTTTTCCTTTTTTTTTTTTAAAGATTTTATTTATTTATTTCACAGACAGAGATCACAAGTAGGCAGAGAGGCAGGCAGAGAGGGAGGGGGAAGCAGGCTTCCTGCCAAGCAGAGAGCCCGATGCGGGGCTCTATCCCAGGACCCTGAGATCATGACCTGAGCTGAAGGCAGAGGCTTTAACCCACTGAGCCCCCCAGGCGCACCCCCCGTCTTCATTTTCTTAAGTGTTTTTGATGAGAAGTTTTTTATTTTGATGAAATATGTCAATCAAAACATTTTATAGTTAGTAATTTCTGAATCCTGTCTAATAAAGATTTGTTTACTCCCCAGGTCATGAAGATATTCTCTTATGATTCTTCTAGAAGTTTTATAGTTTTATCTAGAAGTTTTTATAGTCAGGTCTCTAATCTACCTTAGATTAATTTATGCATGCAGTGTGAGGTGTGCATCGAGGTACCAGGCAGTCACCCAATTGCTTCATCTCCATCCATATAACGACTTACTGTTCCATGGGTCCTGAGGCTACTGAGGGTAGCACACTCAGCAATGTCTGCACACCGAACTCGACACACATCACCCATACAAAGGTCCCCAGATGTTTATTCTACTGTGGCCACTATTTATGGTTGGTCCATCTCTTACAATCTTTATTATGATCAAAGAACACACTTTAGCAAGGTATTATTAGGATATTTTGAGGAAGAAGATTAATTACTAACAAGTCCTGGAGGGTAGAGGACATACCTGAAAGCTCACATGACCAGTTCCGGGAATAGAGAGAGGACAAGAGTGTGAACCTGGGGTTATACCTTTATTAGGTCCAAAGGTGTCTAGGGATTTTGTGGTCCATTCTTTATTGGTTAATTTAAGGCATGAGTGTGGGAGTTAGGAAGCAGGAGGGGAGAAGTGGGATCACTCACATGGTCGATTATCTAGATCACCCAGGACTTTCTTAAAAGAAGGAGTTTCATGGGAGGAGTAATCTGGTTCCTCATCTGGTTGTTTTGCTAGTTACAGCTGGCAATATGTTTATTCAAGTTGGATGTCTTTTGAAGTAGATGCCTTGGCAACCAAAAGCTTAATGTCAGGTACTTATAGATAGCACACATTTTCCCATATAATTGCTTTGGTGTCTCAGTTGAAAACCAGTTAATAGACCACATAAATTCATGTCTCTGTCTGGACTCCCAATTCTGTTCCATTGATCATTATTCTATATTTATGCCAATGCCACACTACCTTGTCTGTTGTAAAAATCAGAATAAGAAAGGGAACTTCTCCAACTTCATTTTTTTTTTAAAGTTTGTTTTAACTACTATAGGTCCTTCGAATTTCCACATACATCTTAAAATCTGCTCGTCAGTGTCTGCCAAAAAATTGCAATTTTGATAAGGCTTCGTGGGATCTATAAATGAATTTGGGGTAAATAAACATCTTGATGATGTGTTCTGATCCATGAACATAGTATACTTCTCCCTTTATGTACACTTTCTTTAATTTTCTCAGCAGTGCTTTGTAGTTTTTGATATGCAATTTTTACATGTCTGTTCTTAAATTCATCCCTAAATAGTTTATATTTTTTATACCAGTGTAAGCAGGAAGATTTTGAAAATTTAATTTCTAATGGTATAAGGAAAAACAACTAATTTTATTGACCATCTGTCATATAACCTTGACAAATACACCTAATAGTTACAGTCACTGCATTAAACATTCCTTAAGTGTTTTAAAAATAGATTTTAATTTTTAGAGTAGTATTATGTTCACAAGAAAGTTGAGCTGTGAAAAAAATATGCCCCCTGCCTCTACACATGTGCAACCCTCCTCCATCATCAACATCCCCCACAAGATGGTACATTCATTCCAACTGATGAAACTGCATGGCTGTTCTCTTCTCTACGTTCTCACCAGCACTTGTTATTTCTTGTCTTTTTAGTAACAGTGATTCTAACACATGAGAGCTGATATGTATTTCCCTGGTGATTAGTGGTACTGAGCATTTCTTCATGTGCCATTTGTATGCCTTCTTTGGAAAAACATCTACTCGGTTCCTCTGCCCATTTTTAATTGTATTATTATTACTAGTAGCGTTTTGCAATTGACTTATATGAGTTCCTTATGTATATTAAATACTTATTGTTTACCAAATATGTCATCTGCATATACTTTCTCCCATTTTTTAGAATGTCTTTTCATTTTGTTGATTGTTCCTTTTGCTGCACAGCCTTTTAATTTGATATAGTCCCGCTTGTTTAATTCTACTTCTGTTGCTTGTGCTTTCAGTATCATATACAAGAAATTATTGCCAAGACACTTATGTCAAGGAGTTTTTCCCTATATTTTCTCCCAGAAGAATTATGGTTTCAGGTCTAACGTTAAATTATCTATTTCATATTGAGTTAATTTTTGTGTATGTTGTAAGATAGGGGTACAGTTTCATTACTTTGCCTGTGGATATCCAATTTTAAAGAGACTAATTTTTTTCCCCACTGAGTAGTTGACTGTATATTCATGTGTTTGTGCTCTCAATTGTGTCCTATTGCTCTGTGTCTGTTTTTACGGCTGTACCATACTGTTTTGATTACTCCAGCTTTGTAATATAGTTTGAAATCAGGAAGTATAATGTCTCCAACTTTGTTTCTTTTTCAAGATTGCCATAAATATTCAAGGTCTTTTATGGTTCCATATGAATTTAGGGTTGATTTTTTTTTCTATTTCTGTGAAAAAACACGATTGGAATATTGATAGGAATTGCACTTAATATGAAAATCACTTTCAATATTATGGACATTTTAACAATATTCTTCCAATGCATGAAGACAAGATATCTTCCCATTTATTTTTTTTATCTTTTTCAATTTCTTTCATTAATGTCTTATAGTTTTCAGTGCGCAGATCTTTCACAACCTTGGTTAAATTTATTCCTAAGTATTTTATTGTTTTTGATGCTATTGTAAATGGGATGGTTCCTCTTCATAACACTTTCAGATAGTTCATTATTAAAGTATAGAAATGCAACTGATTTTTGTTTGCCAATTTTATATCCTGCAACCTTACTGTGTTTGCTTATTAGTTCTAATATGTTTTTGGTGGAGTCTTTAGGGTTTTCTGTATATAAGATTGTGTGTCATCTGCAAGCAGAGACATTTTTAGTTTTTCCTTTCCAATTTGGATTAATTTTATTATTTATTTATTTATTTATTTATTTATTTTTTGCCTTATCACTCTGGGTAGGACTTTCAGTACTATGTTGAATAAGAGTGGTGAGAGTGGACGTCCTTGTCTTTTGTTCCTGATCCTAGAGGATGATGTTAGATATAGGTTTGTCATATTTGGCCTTTACTATGTTGAGGTACATTCCCTCTATATTCAGTTTGCTGAGTTTTTATCATGAATGGATGTTGAATTTTGTCAAATGCTTTTTCTGCATCTCTTGAGATATATGGTTTTTATCTTTCATTCTATGAATGTGACGCATCACATTTATTGCTTTGCCTATTTGAACCACTCTTGCATCCTGTGAATGAATCCCACTCGATCATGGTGAATGATCATTCTGATGTACTGTGGAATTGGTTTGCTGTTATTTAGCTAAGAATTTTCACATCTATATTCATATGGGATATTGGACAGTAGTGTTCTTTACACTTTTATTCTCATCTGGCTTCCATATCAAGGTAATGTCTTATAAAATGAATTCAGGAGTGTTCCCTTCTCTCAAGTTTTTTGAAGAGTTTGAGAAAGATTGGCATTAATTATTCTTTAAATATTTGGTAGATTTTACCTGTGAAACCATCTGGTCCTGGGCTGTGCTTTTCTTTTTTGAGGAGTTTTTGATTACTTATTCAACCTCCTTACTAGTATTTGGTCTGTTCAGATTATCTATTTCTTCATGATTCTGTCTTGGAAAGTTGTATGTTTCTAGGAACTTATCCATTTGTTCTAGGTTTTCCAATTTATTGGCATATGATTGTTCATGGTTGTCTCTTAATTTAAATTCTAAAATCAGGTATCTTTTTATTCTCCTTTTCTCTGGTCTGTATAATTTACCTCAAATTAATTCACGTTTTTGAAATTTGATAATCATAGAATTTAAATGAATAAGGAACAGTTTTTAATAAAGATGACATGAGTATGACTTTTGATATATGCTATAGCCTTACATAATGCCTTGTATCTTCCCAGCATTTTTTTTTAGAGGTGGGAGTCTAATTTATAGCAGAAGCAGATAACCTGATCTTTACCTGTTGTCCGATTTTGAACTTTGTTATCAAGGACTCCTTCTTGGCTTATAATTAATGTTTGGCAACATTCTTTGTTTTGGATCACATTTTCTTTCACTTCTCACCCCTAACCACCAACATGCTTATCCTCACAGCATCTCTTGGTCTGTGGTCCTCACCCTGCCCCTGTTCCCCTCATCCTCTGACCTCCACAGGATATGCTGCTCAGGTTGTCTCTGTCAACTGGCTTTCCATCAGGTGCAGCTAACTGATGAGAGACTGGAGGACAGGGGAAGGGACAAGACAGATCATTGCTTTCCTACCCCACAGTCTTAGATGGCATGTCTGGTAACAACCGCACCTTCTTGAGACTCAAGCTCCTACCAGACAGACCTGAAGTGATTATCATTTCCATTAGGTGGTACTGGTCCCAGGTCTCAGGCGTCACCGCTTCTCCCTTTTGTCCCCCACCTAAGGGCAGTACTGGTTTTCTGGTTGTTGCTAATTTCTGGGTCATCTGCTGCCTCCTCCATTTGGCTTTTCTGCTCTCTTACCACCAAAGTAACCACTTCCCTGCAGGAAATTCCCTTTATTGTAAGACTTGGGGAACTTTTTGTTCTTCTGGTCAAAAACTAATGGGTACTGATGAATCACTGAACTCTACCTCTGAAACTACTAATACATTGCATGTGAATTAATTGAATTTACATTAAAAATAATAATTGAAAAAACCCTAATGGGTACAATCACCTATAGATTGCCTTACTCTGATTTTCTAAAAGGGTATCTATTATCACAATCATGATTCTCAGTGGGCCAATGACTGGAAAGAAATATTCAAGATTTTCCTTCAGTTCTTACAAAACATAAAACAGAACTCCATAAACACATTTTTACGTATAATAAAAGCTACTTACTCGTAATTTAGGAGGTGGATTATGAGAGGTCGTGAACATTTAGTATAGATATCACAAAATGCACTTAATAGCATTAGTAAAAAATATTTCTAAGTATTGTAGATATTAATTCATAGTGGTTTGCTTATATATGTTGGGTTTATCAATGTAATTATTTATGACATGGGATGAGATCACTATGATCCACTTGTGAACTTCAAATCTGACCATGCATTAAGTTGAAAATTAAGAAACTAAATTAAAAAATTTTTAAAGCTTTTGGAAAGTGCAGTTTCCTGGAACCTAATCCAGGCTCACTGGGGTCTCGTTGGAGAAGGGGGACCAGGAATTTGTGCTTTTAACAACCTCCCCAGGTAATTCTTCTCATTTTCATTATTGGTGCTTGGGAAGACAGAATGACAAGCAGAAGAAAGAGCACAAATCCCTTTTTTTTTTTTAAGATTTTATTTATTTATTTGTCAGAGAGAGAGAGCCAGAGAGCAAGCACAGGCAGACAGAATGGCAGGCAGAAGCAGAGGGAGAAGCAGGCTCCCTGCAGAGCAAGGAGCCCGATGTGGGACTCAATCCCAGGACGCTGGGATCATGATGTGAGCCGAAGGCAGCTGCCTAACCAACTGAGCCACCCAGGCGTCCCAGCACAAATCCCATTTTTAAATGTCCCAGTTGATTGACTATTTAATTGCTGCGCTTTACCTCTGAAAAACTTTCAGGGGCTGGAACACTGGCCCTGGTATTTAAAGTATCCAAATCCACTTAAGACATTGATGGTACAAAAGAAGGCGGGGGGCGGGGTGGGGGCTCCAGGTTTTTTTTTTTTTTTTTTTGAAGCTATTATCTTCTGAGGTTGATGACAAAAACAGTTAGTCATTCTGAGGTGTGACTATTTCTGTCTGATGGGAAGGAAAGGGGGAAAATTTTACTCACATTAATAAAGAAGTTCTGGAAAGACCTTATATTTCCAGAAAGCAAGTCAATCTAGTAACACCACTAGTCCTCATTGTACTTGTTTTGCATTACCTGCAACTTAAATTCAGTCTGGGTGAGGAAAAAAGGGTCACAATACAATCGTTTCTGAATATGAATCTATTTTCAAAGTTTCCGTAAGCTCCTCCTTGGGGTTCTTCATATGTGCTCACTGTGGGAGAGATTGCAAGCTGCCCTTCACTGGGCACCCTCCCCATGTGCCTTGGCATCAGAGGCACAGAACATGTCTACGGTTCCCAGTCTTGCTCTCAGCTGGATGCAGCTGTGTGATTTAGCTCTGGCCAGAGGCTATGTGTGCAAGTAATGTCTGTCATGTCTGGGTTCATAAGGGGAAGGTCCATGCCCCCAACCCTCTTTCTCCTTTCCTCCTTTCAGGGGCTGGAATGCAGGTGTGGTGGTGGGGTTAGTGGAGACTAGGGTGAAAGAGAAACTGAGAAGGAAGAATCAGGGGTTTGGGAGTCTTCACAGAGTTTAGCCACTGTGCCAGCTAGGCTTTTGCAAGGAAGAGAGATCTTCTCTTTCTATCCGATCTATCACATCTGTAACACCTATCACATACGAGCCAGTGTTACTGGACCTTTTCTTTCCTTGCTTACACATCTTTGAAACAAATTACATTGTGCTTTGGGTTAACCCTGATAGCCAGAGAAAAAGTTACCCTGGAATTTTGTTGAGGACAGTCAGGAGGAGGAATGGTGTGGGGAAGAGGCTCTCTTTTCCATGGCTATCTGGGCAGGAGGGGAGAAAGGCATTCAATTGTTGTAAGATCTGACACCCTTGACACTGGTGCTCCCTTCCCTTACTGCATCAGAGCTGTGGAGTCTGCTGTATCACAGGATGAAATTTAACCTTCAAGGCGTCTTAGGAGCTCAGGAAGTATCTTACGGTAAGTACTTTCAGAAAGAAAAAAAATTCATCTGTTCATGTCATCGACCTGAATCAATTAACCCCTGCCTAATTCTTGAAGAACTCAGGATGACCGGATAGACGCCATCATTTAATAGATACACTGACCATTGTTTCTTTAAAATTAAGTTACCTGGTTGTCCAGGAATGTTTGATCGGTCTCAGACCAGCCTGTGGGATACAGTTCAAGAGAATGATACCTAATCAGAGGTGATTATTTTCCCATAGATATACACCCACAGGCGCAGTTAGAACTGACCTCCATAATTAGTCTGATCCTTTTTTTGGTCCCTTAACATTAGATGAACAACACAGATTTGAACTGTACAAGTCCATTTCCACCTGACTCTTCTCATGTATTGGAATATATTGCAAATTTTTCTTGACATCTGTGACTATCTGGGGACACTTGCAGACAGACCATGTAGCCTAGAAATACCAAAAGAGAAAAAAGAAAAAGAAGAAAAGATAGTTAACCATTCTGCTAAAGATAGAGGATATAATGCATAACATTTAAAAAAATGTGTTCCTCAAAGGCAGAATCAAACCTTTAAGTACAAAGAACAAACTAGTGGTTGCCAGAGGGATGAGATGGGGAGGGTGGGCAAAATGGGTGAAGGCGAGAAGACACATGTCCAGTTATGGAATGAATCTGTCATGGGACTATAAGGAACATACTCAATGGTGGTATGAGAATCTCCGGTGATGGAGGGTTAGCTACACTTGTGGGAGCACAGCCTAACATAGAGACTTGATGAATCACTACGTTGTGTATGTACTTGAAACTAACATAACATTGTGTGTCAACTATACTCGAGAAACAACTTGGCAAAAAAATGAAAAAGCATGTGTTCCTTGACTGTTTATGCTATCGGTGAGGCTCCAGCCAACCGGAGGTTAACTTAACGACAGTTAAGTTTTTGGGGCATACAAAGTTATACTTGGCTTTTGGGCTACATGAAGGTCAGCACCCCTAAATCCCATTTGTTCAAGGGTCAGCTACATATTATGAACATTATGGAAGTCTTGTGAAATTCTTCAAAGCCTCTCCTTTTAATGGTTGTACCCTATTCCATTGAAAGGCGAGACACCTTTTGTTCAAGTCCTCCCTTGTCATTGAGTATTTGATATTTCGGTCACCATTATTCCATATCATGCTGCAGGGGACAGAGTCTGGGGAACGTTACCATCACCTGGCTCACTCAAGCAAGTTTGAAATGCAGCAGTAGTGAGATGCTGATGATTATTCCCATTTTACAGAGAAGAAAGCCAAGGCTCAGAGAGTAAGTCACTGCCTGATGTCATAACTAGTAAGTCACACTGGCGACCGTCTTGAGTCTGAACCCCTGTTCTTGGCCTCCATGCTCTCCTGCTGGTGCTGCTGCTGGATCTGGGTGGGCGCTCACATGTCAAGTTACTGGTAGACTGAGTTTAAGAGGACCTCCAGCCTCCCAAGAAGCCAACCAGGGAAACGAGTCTGTGTTGGCGGATGTACTACTGGTCACCCTGAAGGAGAGCTATGACTATGCTGGTTCAGGGACAAATGGTAGTGGCTGGCCCGTGTTCTGGTTTTTCAGTGTGTCTGAAATCTGGCTGCATATTAGAGTCACTTGGGGAGCTTTAAAAAAATCCCACTGTATGGTCTACAGAGAGGGACCCTGGTTTAATGAGTTTACAAGATGATTCCAAGGTCGAGAACAATGTTCTAGGGTCTTCTGAGGCTTGGAACTTTAACGGTTGATAAAAGTACCAATGTGTCCTGTACAAAAATGCTTTTAAGTATGTAAATTAATTTTGCAACCTTAATAAGAGTCTTGGGAGGAGATAGCAGTTGCTAAAGATGTGATATGGGGAAGAACCCTGAAGTTGACTTATCTATTCTGAAGTCAGAGGGGCATGAATCCAGCTGCATAGCAATGTTGGCGGTAGAAGTGGAGAAAAGTCTCTCTGGGACTCACGGATTTCTCCTTACAGCCTAGATTCTCCCTTAGCAATGAAACCCAGTCTGCCCAATTTGAGACCCGATAAGTCATGAAATCACTGCCACCTAGTGTTACTGATTTTCTTTCTTTATCCTTCCCTTCCTTCTTTACCTCTATTCTTTCCCCTTTTCTTTCTTCCCTTCCTATCTCCTATTTTCCTTCCTTTCTTCTCTGGGAAATTGAACTGATGTTTTAGCAAGGCTGGGAAAGTTAGCTCTGGCTCAGAGAGAGGGACGGCGTAAGCTCATTATCTCAGTTCTGTCGTCAGTGCTCCTGCTGGTGAGAATTTCATCTTCCCTAAGTGCACATATACACTGCTATCTATCATTCCTTCATCACATGGGGCTTCCTTCCTGTTTGAATAAGGTAGCCCATGAGGAATTTCAGGATATTTTATGTCATCCATTAATTTTTCAAGAAGAAATATGGTGCTTAGGGGCGCCTGGGTGGCTCAGTGGGTTAAAGCCTCTGCCTTCCGCTCAGGTCATGATCTCAGGGTCCTGGGATCGAGGCCCGCATCGGGCTCTCTGCTCAGCAGGGAGCCTGCTTCCCTTCCTCTCTCTCTACCTGCCTCTGCCTACTTGTGATCTCTGTCTGTCAAATAAATAAATAAAATCTTAAAAAAAAAAGAAATATGGTGCTTAGCACGTATTTCCAGAATTTGCCTGATTTTGTGTAGTATTGGCATTTCCTTTACCCGTTGTTAATCCAACCAGAACAACCTTGCAGGGAGACATTTACATAAAATGTATAGCATTCTGGAGAATGATTAACTTCTGGCTAAAGAGTGAGAGTTATTTTGGGGGTTTTGACTTACTCTGTTCTTGCTTCATTCCCCACTTCACCTACCAGCTGCTCCTGCCAGCCCCACCTCCAGTCCCTAATCAATCATTTCTTTTCATCTCAGCCATTAACATCTTTTGCATGGCCAACAAAATGGTGACTTACCTGTTCTCTTTGCATCTACTTATGTGTCCTGACAGATTCTTCCTTACACAATAGCCAGAAATAGCATTATAAGTTGAAATCTAGTCATGTTACTTCCATATTAAAAACCCACTGACGTCTTCCCTTATCATAACTGAGAAGACTCTCTGTGATCTGAGCCCAACTTCCACTCTGATCTCATCTCCCATCATTAAGCCACACTGGTCTCCTCAGGACCTTTGCACCTGCTGTCCTCTGCCTGGAAATCTCTTCCCCTGAATCACACAGCTGCTATCATGTCAATCTCAGTACCTCAGAGTAGGTTTGATTTTCCTAAATCCCTCTCTTTTATGTTTTATCTCTTTTATTTTCTTCAAAATACTTATCATCATCTGAAATTAAAATTTAAAAGGGATTGGCCTCTCCATCTCCCCATGGAGAGGAGAAGGGAGATGGGGGGAATTGGAGGGGAAGATGAACCATGGGAGATTATGGACTCTGAAAAACAATCTGAGGGTTTTGGAGGGCTGGGGTGTGGGAGGTTGGGTGAGCCTGGTGGTAGGTATTATGGAGGGCAAGCACTGCATGGAGCACTGGGTGTGTTGCATAAACAATGAATTTTGGAACACTGAGAAGAAATTTAAAAAGTAAAAATAGAAAATAAATAAATAAATAAATAAATAAAGTGGATTGACCTCTCTTTGCAAACTCTGGCAACCCCACACTGAATGTCATACCTAGAATCTGAGGAGCCAGGATGGAGATCTCCACACCATCCATTCAACCATCTCCGTTGCTGTTCAGAATTATTGTTTTCATGTCAAGTGGGACATGGCTGAGAACCAAATGTGGATGTCCCTAGAGGTTGGCAGCTTCCTGAGGCTTGCAAGGGGAAGAGGATCACTGGACCTCACTGACCTTACATTCCTTTTCTTCCCACTATTTTCACAACCAATACCCAACCATCTCATTCTGCTCCCCTCGAGTTTTGACATTGGAAGGTAAAGGGAGAATTGGAATCACACACTGGTATCTGCCCTCTTTTCCCTGTATCTTCCTCTCCCTCTCCTGGAAACAAACACGAGAGATTTTTTTCCCCCCTACATCTCTGTGTGTGTCATGTCCTGAAGTCTCCCTACTTTTGATTTATAATTAACTGGCCATTCACACACACCAGATCTCATTCTTAATATAACAAGGGAACCTAAGTAATGTAGACAACCATTTAACTTTTGAAAAAGCTTGGCATTCTAGGTCATTATCAGAGTGCACACTTGAAAACCTCAACATATCTTCTTTGCTTTCCTGTTATAACATTCATAACCATTCCTTAGGTAAATCTATAGCTATAGCAGAATAGGGGAATAGGTCATGTGGAAAGAAATGTGAAAGGCTGAGGCATCTTTATGTTTTAAAAATATTAGCCCTACATGGCATATGCATCTTTCTTAAAAACACATGAGATATTTCTAAAAACTAAGACTTCTGGACTCTGTACCTAGGTTTCCCACTTGTATCTTCTATTTTCTACCTCCCCATGTTTGCAATTAGCTTCCAGAATAGTCAAAGGTTAAAACTAAGGAAGAAGCTTAGAGTAATAAAGTTAAAGGCACAGAAAATAGGACGGAAATAAAGAAGACAATTCGAGAAGTGGTCTCCCAGATCCAACATCCCAATAATGGTGGTTTCATAAAAAAAGGAAAAAATGGAAGAAGAGATTCTCAAATAACGTAAAAAGATTTTCTAGAATTCTTGGACATAGAACTCCAGAGTATTAAGCATATAAAATGAAAATGAAGCGAAACAAAAAAGCAAAGTAAGGCACATCTAATGAATTTGCAAAGAAAAGATACTAAAAGTTTCTTGAGGAAAATAAGTCTACATAAAGAGTTAGAAATTAGGAGGTCTGAGATTTTTCAGCACCAGAAGATGCTAGAAATAATGGGGAGGTGTCTCCAACAATGGAAAAGCACAATTAGGTACTTCAAAAATACATCCTGCCAAATTAGAATTACATTTTTTTAGAATATATATTTTAGATATAAAATTATATCTAAATATAATTTATGATTATATTTATATAGGTTATATAAAATATAGATTATAGATTATAAAAGACTATAGATTATAAAAAATATATAAAATATATTTTTTAGAATATAATAAAAATTAGAATATACATTTTTTCTCAAGGATATATGAGATATCCCCCCTCAAACTAATCCCATAACAAGTCTCAAGAAAATCTTCAACAATTTCTGAACTGACATTATACCTTCATTTATTCAGGTGAGACTATAATAACAGTAATACTAATAATAGAAGAGAGAGAGTAACCAATGACAAATGGTAACTAAACACATCCATTATACTTCTACTTCAGCCATGAAGAAATTACAGGGAACTATTCAGTTTGATGGATTCTCTATTGTAGGTAAGAAGTATTCTTATATGGGATCATCCTTATGTTCTCTATTTATGATTTTCTCTCTAATCCTTTTTCTTTTTAATCTGCATAAGGTGTTTCTTTTATGTCATTACTTGGATTTTCAGTGATGCCTATTCTGTTCTTTCCTAAATAATTACTTCCAAAAAAGATGTGGGTTTGGTCAACAATATCTTATACTTCCAGTATCCTTCTTCTGTTGTTTTATAACTTATCTTTAGGATGTTATTGTATCAAATCAATGTTGTTTTTAAGTTATGTATAGCAGAACTCAACTGTGAAGAATTCAGTTTTATGTTCTTTTAGTTTATCTCTTTATTTGTCCTTGATACATTGTGTGTGTGTGCACGTGTGCATATTTTAGCTGTGTTATATTAGTATATTAGAATATGTGCCATGGTTTTTCTTTCTTTGTTATTTATAGTTAGAGGGGCTGATCCCAACCTCTTATTTTCCCACAAATATAATAGATCGATGACTGTTCGGTCCTCTTCTCAGCTTTTTATTCTTTTCCACAAGTGCAATGTAAGGATGTTTTGTGTTCTGCCTACTTTTATATAGTTCAAGGGCATGGGTCTGGAAGAAGGAAAGCTCACAAATTAGTTCACTGGTAGAAGGCAGGAGACCTCAAGTCTGCAATAGCTATGTAGTGGTGGTGAGTAACCAGGCGTGGGCATCTTGTGAGCTTCTTCCCCATGTCCTGTTCCCATTGGTCAACTCAAAGGGGGGCCAGGTGGTGCTTGGAGATGAAGTGGATTATATTACAGTACAGGAGCCCAGGGTTTAGGAAACCGAATCTCTTATAATGGGCAGTAGGCATGTCTGACCTTTGCTCAGGAAGACAGTGCTATTTCTGTCTTGCAAGACTAACCACTATTAGAAAATACTTGAAAACATGGCCTGTCCAAGGGGGTCAGTGTCCTGCTTCCAATATGTGCAGAAACATAAGACCTCATGGAAATTATCTCCCAACCGTGCATTGAATAAAAAGATCTTCGAGATCCATGACCAGTATATCAAACCTTAGCTATCAATTCCCTGACAGCCTGAGAAACCAATTCGGAAATATGAGTATTTGTACAAAATCATCCTGGTAGTGTCTTATGTTGACATGAACCCAGACATAAGCACAGAGCCACACTCGAGTCCTCAATAAACCATAGTTACAAAAATGGAGATTTAAGATGAATGAATGAGGAATTTTGACTTTTTAAAATAACATAACTTTTTATGTACCCTGGTATTTACTTCTATTAAACATAGAACTTGAGCCAAGTGATTTTTTTAAAAGATTTTATTTATTTATTTTTGGTGGGAGAGGCAGAGGGAAAGAGAGAACCTCAAGCAGACTCCCTGCTGAGTGCAGAGACCGACGGGATTGTTCCCAGGACCCTGATATCATGACCTGAGCTATAATCAGGAGCTGGACGCTCGACTAACTGAACCACCCAGGTTGCCCCAAACTAAGTAATTTTAACAATCTCTTCCTTTACTATTTTTTTAAAAAAATTCTGGATCTCCAGAAGAAGAATTAGCTGGTATATTAAGCATGGCTCTTAGGCTATTAAATTGTAATTTAAACCGAAATTTTAATGTCAGGAGTTTTGTTGGTTTCTCTCAAGTATTTTTAGGCAATGGCAACCCGCATTCCTACAGTAGTTTAAATATAGTTCAGATGAAATGCGCAGTACTTGTGTATCAATGAATGGTTCTGTGTGTCTCTATAATCTCTATAAAGTCGAAGACATTTGCTCTAACCTAAAGATCAGCTTTTTAAAAAAAGCAAGTAGGTCTGGATTTTGACCTACTTCTTTCTTCCTTTTTTAGTGCATTTACTAAAAAAAAAAAAAAGCGGAGGAGAGAAGCAGCCCCAGCCACGCGTCAGTTACTGAGAGAAGGTATGTTTGCTTGAGTTAAGGTACACTGTAGCAAAAATGAAGCCAATGGTGATGGGCTTTACAGAGCTCCACACTCTCCCAGACACTGTGGTCTTGTACTTTCTTCCGGTTAACCGGAGAGTCTCTGATAATTAGTTTTATGAGGGAACCCCAGGGAAGGAGCTCAAATACCTCCAAATGGATTGCAAGGTGAAGAGGGAGGGGTGTGAGGGCAAGTCTGAGTGGAAAGTGCGGACCAAGTGTTTCTGGATAACTCTGTGTGCTGTGCCTCATGGAACCTTCAGGGCTGCATGTCTCAGCCTGCCAATCCTCCTTCGAAAAGTCAACTGGCTTTCATTTTCATCCATCGGCAAAGATTTCACTTGAGGAAAAGTGCACTGATTCAGCAGAACACTTTCCTCCTTGGCTTTCCCCGCATCACGGAGCTACTTTGTGGCTCACCACCTGCCATCCGAGAGTGATGACATGTTCTTGCAGCAATTAGAGTGGTTTGTGAACGATGACCAGCTTCTTCTTCTAGTAAAAAGTGAATTTCCTTCTGTTATGAACTATAGTAACAGGAATTAGAAGAGTGATCATTTGTTCCTGGCATCGGTGTGAGCATAATATTAATTATTACTGTAATAACTAACATTTATGTATAACTACTATGTCCATGGCATTGACCTAAGCAGATTAAGTGTATTAATTTAAGTGTTTAATCTTCACATTAATCCCCTAAGGGGGCACTACTATTATCCCTGTATTACAGACAACAAAACTAAGCACTGAGAGGTTAAGCCATTTTGCGAAATGGAAAACGACAAGTCCACACTGGTACTGATTCTGCAGGCGAAAGCCTAATTCCTGTTCCATTTCAGGAAAAGCTTCCAAACGTGGCAAAGATGGAACAGGTTTACAAAGGATCCAGTGAGAGGCAATTGCAGTAAAGATACCTGAAGAGCTTATTATACATCATTGGGATCCTAAGGCATATCTGGGTATACTACCTAATTTGCAAAAATGCCAGATATCTCTATTTTATATCATTGTCTCCAGCTGGAAAGAAACCAATCCCATCTGTTTGGTTGGTACATTGAACTTCCGCTAGCAAGGAGCACCTTGCAAGGGTTCCACGTGACAGGGTGGTTAAGGTTTGGACTGTCATTATGTGACTTAGGAAAGATGGCTTATCTTTAGTGACTTCTTTTTATTGTCTATAAAATAGGGGTAATAACAGGACCTACTTGCATTATTTCCTTCTACCCTGTAAAGTGGATAATCCAGTGGCTCTAGGGTATTCACACAGGTGTGAAATATCCCCATTATGTAATTTCAGAACAGGCTCATCATCCCCCAAAGAAACCCCGTACCTGTTAGCAGTCATTCCATATGCCCCCGCTTGGCTCCATCTCCTGGCAGCCACTGTACTTTCTGTCTCTATGAAGTTGCCTCTTCTGGGCATTTTGTATGAATGGAATCATGCAATGTGACATTTTACGTCTGGCTTTTTCACCTGGCTTGATGCATTCCAGTTTCATTCATGCATTAACATCGATCAGTATTTTTTTATTATTATTATGACTGAATCACATTCCATTGTGTAGCCACAAAAAATTTTGTTTATATGTTCATCAACTGGTGGACACTTGGGTTGTTTCTACTGCTTGGCTATTATTAATACTTCGGTGAATGTTGTGTACAATTTGTTGTGTGGATGTATGTTTTCCGTTCTCTTGGACATCCACGGGGTCGGGGGGTGGGGGTGGTGGTGAAATTGTGGATTCTACTCTAGGTTTAAGGTTTCAGAAGCTGCAAGAGTGTTTCCCAGAGCAGATGCACCATTTGACATTCCCACCAGTAACAACCAAGAGTTCGCATTTCCGTGCCTCTTTGTCAACACTTGTGATTTTCTTTTTGATTATCGCTATCCTAGTGAGTGTGAAGTGCTGTGTCAGTGCGGTTCTGCTTTGCATTTTCCTAGTGACTAGTGATGAGAACATATTTTCATCTGCTCTTTGGACATGTGCGTATATTTTCTTTTGAGAAATGTCTATTCAGACCCTTTGCCCATTTTTAAATTATCTGTTTAGAGGTAGTCTCTTATATTTATTGTTTTTGCTTATCTTAATGATAATATGCCTATATTTTCATGTTTGCCTTTCAATCTCACCTACTGCTATAAAATTCAAAACATTTATTATTTTGCTTTTATTATCAAGTTGGTAGGTTGTCTTCAAGATAACAAGTGATCATAATTTAGAAGAAAAATATAAATAAGGATACAGTGTTTGTGAGTAGGCAATTAAGGAATATTTTGGTTAAGTAAGTAATAATGCAGCTAATATTTTCCTTTCTGTAATGCTCAAAGGCATCTGCCCTAATCATTATTTTTTAGATGACATAAATATTGTGAATACGTAATGTATTATTCAGTATTCTAAACTACGCTTTTATAATAAAAAATTCTTTGAAAAGGGTGATCAATTTCAATTTCATTCAAATATTTCATACAACTCAACATATATTCTATCTAGATGATAAGATGCCCAATCAACCTAATGACAACTTGTGAGAAAAACTTATAGTCTTGGTACTCGTAAATATTTTGTTAAAAGAGGGGGGAAAGGTGTTTGTACAATATAAGGGCATGTTTAAATCTGAAGTTATTTTACTCTTACTCTGCCAAGTAATAAGAAAAGTTCATCAGTGACATTTTGAGATATTGACTTTAAAGACAAAAGAGACTGAGGAAATTACAATGATAACCCCTTGCCCATAAGCTTACACACCCAGTGTGCATCACACACACACACTACTCACAGCTAGCCAGTTACTGTTATCTATTTACTTATTTATTTATTTTTAAGACGTTATTTATTAATTTATTTGACAGAGACACAGCGAGAGAGGGGACACAAGCAGGGGGAGTGGGAGAGGGAGAAGCAGGCTTCCCACGGAGCAGGGAGCCTGATGCGGGGCTCGATCCCAGGACCCTGGGATCATGACCTGAGTCGAAGGCAGAGGCTTAACAACTGAGCCACCCGGGCGCCCCCACTTACTGTTTTAAATAACATGCTCTGGTTCACAGGCAGACCTGACCTGTGCAAAGACGGATCTCTTCCAGGCTGGGTTGATACCTCTCTTTCTTGGGGTGTTTGGTTTGAGACAGAGTCAGCTTGGTGTCTGTCTTATAGCCAAAGCTATCAAATACAAAGCTCAAGAGATGTTGTCAGCGATGTTTCCTGTCTCGTGTTTCTGCAGAATGAGAAAGAACGACAAATCAGACGTACAGATATGAGCAGAGAGGATAGACAGAGAAAGAGGTCGGTGCTCATTCAGGCTTCTGGTTCTTATGCTTCCTGAGGTCCGACTGCATCCCCATTCTCAGGTTCCTGAAGACCTGTCAATGTTTTCTCATAATAATTTATTTTCTTCTTGGGCCAATTTGAGCATTCATTTTTGTAAGATAGAATTTTGGGGGCGGTGTTAGTATGTATTTGGATATATTTTAATAGATCTGAAGTGTGTGTCCAGTTTGGAAGAGCTGGAGACCCATCTGAAAAAAAAAGAAATGTCAGCTCATTTACTAGGCAGTGAATTTGGACTGCTCATAGGAAGTTACGCTGGCTTTGATCAGCCTAATGAATAGGACAGCACATCAGAGGCGATGGTCAGAACCTGGTTTTGGAAAAGAACCATGGATAGAAGACACACAAAGGCAGTTAAAATGGCTCAGATGTGGTTTAGGAGTTTTCTTCTGTGTGGCATGTTCAAATAAGAGCCCGTAAAGTAGACACCTGACATTTGGGAGGGAAAATTTGTAAGAGATGTGTCTAGAAACCCTTCAAATACTCCATTCCTGAAACACTGCTCTAAAATACTCTTCTTGGTCCCTTTGCCAATGTGACAGGGTTGATAATCTCTATTCCCTGAATTGACTGTATGGGCAAAATGAAATCGTGTTGTGAAGGGGACCCGGATGGGGCCAAGATGGTGGGACTGTGGGGGTTCCCAGCATCACCTGTCCTCACATCAAGACTCTGCAAAAGGACATTTAAAATTTCCTTCATGTATGGCTTACAAGTAGCTGAAGCACAAGTGTTTCCTCATGATGTCATATCTGCACTGTGATTCTAGAATTTGGAAAGGCTCCAGATGTTTCTAGATGTGGGACACTGAGACATTTCATGCTGTGTGGTGCCTCTTTCTAAGCAGGCCACTTCCCATGTACAGGCTCTAAGTCCGCAGATCGGATGCACCTAGCACATATTTTTCTCTGAGAGTAAGACATTGGGTGTGTTGGAAAGGGGCCATATTCACATCATGGCCCAGAGAACCACGAGGAACTGCCGTGAAATCCACTCAATGGGACCAGGGTGGTGACGTGCATGAATTGGGGAGATCTACTTCTATTTTCCACTGGATATTTGTATTCATCAATATGAAATTGGATATTCCCTCTGCATTTACATTTTCAGAGTCAGAGATGGAGAAATCATCTTCTGGACCTCCCTCTCATAATTATGGTCCTACATCACTTCTGCATATTGAATGTATGACCCTACAAACTATGCAGAAATGTATTAAGATAGGTGCATAACCTTGAAAATTATACGGTATGATTTTATGTCTATTTTGCTGCAAATATTCCACTCGGGTTTTTTTTTTCTTCTTCTTCTTCTAAGAGTTCTAAGGTTAAGGGTATTCCAAGAGTATAAGTATTCTGTACTTCCAGCAAAACCAAATTTCTATTTTTGTGCTTTAATCCAGCCACCGCTATGAAGGATCCAGTTTTGGTAGAAGAAAGTCAGCCTCAATGCCAGAGGATTGCCACTCCCTCCTGTTCCTTTGCGGACTTTTAAATCATGAGTTTTTTTTTCTATTCTTCTCTTTTCTGCATTAGACTCAATCACTAATAAGTATAAGGGAAACCACTCCAGGAATTCTCGATCTCCATTCTTTGGGCCATTGATTATGAACTCATCAGATGATTATGAACTCATCACGTGAAAGGAATTTCACGTGAAATGCAGTCTCCCAGGAGTGTTGTCTTTTAGTACTTCCTGCGACGACAGAAGTGTTCTGTATGTGTGCTCTCCACTGCGGTAACCAGGACCCCCCGGAGCCGGTGAGCACGCATCATGAGGCTAAGGCAACCAAGGAAATGAATGTCTAGTTTTCTTTAGTTTTAATTGATTTAAATGTAAGTAGCTCTTTGTGGCTAGTGACTACCGTATTAGTCAGTACAGTTGAGTCACTAATAACTTCTCTCTGTAAATGCCTCTGACCTGTTAGAGTGTTGCTGCTTCCATCAAATTTACCAGCCGCCCTACAAGGGCAAGGGGACACTGAACCGCACTCTGCAGAAGCACCTTTTGTTCTGTCCATTGCATTACTTCACAGCTCCTCTTCAGAGATGAGGTGTTGGTCATACATGCACCTTAGGGTCCGTTTCTGCTTCATGGCACAGCTTTGCCCTGGCATGATTCAAATAACAAGGGCAGATAGGAACTTTGCCACTGCAGGGATCTGTAGAGAGCTACTGGTACTGGTTTGTGAGATGAGTTTAGTGACAGCAAAAATACAGAGAAAAGGGAGAGTGGGAATTGTGAGGGTGGGCATCTTGACTTCACTATGGTCTCACCAAGTTTCGTAGCAGAAGTGAGAGATAGTTAATGATCACTTCAGCACTAGTGCCCAAAGGTGACTAGAACTGGGGAGATCCTTGAACACGCCTGCCGATAGCATCAATAACCGCTCCCTAAAACCATTCTGGAGAAACCTATGGTCTATGAAGGAACAGTTGCCAAGTCTCCAGCCTCTGCTCCCGGCTAGACTGCTACCATAAGACCCCTTTACCTGAAAATTCTAGAGCGTTCTGTGTAAACCTGATCTGCATAAAAAGTGGATTTTTAAATCAGCTAATATCAAAGAGTCATTATTTGCTCTAGAAAAATGATTCATACTAAAGGCTTTCTCTAAAAAGAAAGCCCTTTCAAAGCATGTAAGGATGCAATAAACAGCATGACTTTTCAGAAACGTCACAATGTGAACAGGAAGGATACATCTGTATTTTATACACGAGTGACAAACGTCCTAAAAAAGACCCAAAGCCTACCACGGCAGTCGTATTCCTTCCGGTTCCTTCAGAGAAGGGCTCATCACTTGGTACATTACTTAATACTGAAAATTGTTTTGAGACAGTGGTGTGGAAGACGAGAGACAAAGAAGGCTTGTTGCACTGTGTTGTATTGATTTAATCTTATTCTACCACACACTGAAATTGTTGCTTTTAAAGAAATAGATACATTTACTAAGAGTTTCAAGGGATTTGAGGTATACTTTGTGAGCAGATCAAATTTCAAATTCAGACCTTTCCTTCACTTGGATGGAGAAGAAATGGAGCAATTTACAGCATGAATAAAAGGGGAGATAAAGCAGGTAGAAGACATCATGCAGCTCTTGGAATTGTTTGTCATTCCCAGGCTCTGACACAAGAGGGAAGCAGGAATTAACTCAAGATTCTTCCCTATTTGTTATCCAAGTTATCCATGGATAGACAATCTTTATATAGTACAATGGACAAACATTCAAATGAAATGTTTAAAACTCCCATTACGGAAGAGTTCGTTTTTATTTTCCTAGTGGAAAGGGAACCCACAGCATCTGTTTTTGCTGCTGGGGGAGGTTACAGAAAGCAATGCACACAGTACCTGAGAGAGTAGGACTGGAAGTCAAACAAATTCAGGGTCAAAGCAGGGTTAAGTTCATACCAGCAGGGTGACCTTGGACAACTCCCTTAGCCTCACTGAAACCCAGTTTCTTCATCTGCACAAGTGGGATAATCTTATCTTCCCATTTCCCAGAGTTGCTGTAAGAATTCCATGAGATAATGTGTGCAGGGGGCTCAGAGTCCCAAGCAAAATCCCGGTAAATGGAAGAAGCTATGATTTCTTTTCAAAAATTCTTGACATAAGCCTGGAGTGGTTTGCCACTCTCATGAGAAGTAAATATAAGCATTTCTCTAGAAAGTATTTTTTGTATTGTGTGCAGGACTCAGTTGCTACTTTCTGTCATTGTGTGTGCGCGTGCGTGTGTGTGTTTGGGTGGACATTTCCTGTGTCTGGGGGAATTAACTTTCAACTCTCACTTTATGATGCTCCTGTCATCTGTCCTCTGGCCTTGCCTTCTTGACTCCTGGTAAACCAAAAGAACGCTTTCATTTTCAGCTATTGGTGTTTACATATTATCATATTATATGTATATTGGTGTATACATATTATTGGTGTTTACATAGGGCAAATACCTCTTAAAAATATAAACAGTGATTTGCATCCCAAGGAGGGATTTGGGAAAATCTGGAGTTGGTGACTCAGAGTTACTTGGTATAAAAGGAAGACAATTGAAGTATGGATAGCTTAACTAAGTAGCAAATATATTTCACAATTAAACAAACTGACCAAAACATAAAGTTTTTACTGCAACTTTTAAATATGAAAAACTTCCTGCTAAAATAAAAGTTACTCAGGTTTACTAAAATTATTTATGATAACTCTCCCTTTTAAGAAAATTCTCTGATATATAAATATATAATGTTAACATATATAATATATATTAATATAGTGATATGATATGATATAATATAATAAATATAAAAAATCAAAAGTGCAAAGAAATCTCCAGAGGATAGGTTTCAAATATCAAGAATAGGAATTGTTTAAAAGTAAGTATAGTACAGTGTTACTTCCCCCAAAAGTTAACTGTTTAAGGGGGCAGAATTTGCCCCCTACTGTGTCTCTTTGGTGTGGGGATTATTTTAAACTGGTTATTGTTAAGAAACAGTAGGCATAGAGGAAGCTCTGAAAACTTGAGCAGAAGTTACCCTTTTGTAAGAGACATTTACATTTATAAGGGAAAATCTCCATTTGAAGAGTGTCTCCCCGGGGGGTACCAGCTGCCGAGGTGGGAGGGTGGATAGGTGGGGGTTGGGGGGAATGACTCCTAATCTCTAGAAACTCTTCCCAATGGGGAAGATGTTAACTAACATCTGCATAACAGCCGCATCCCATTTTCCCGGGCTTTTCCTGGCCCCTCCCATAAGTGACTCCCCACCCCCAACATCTAAACATCTCCCCACCCGCTAAAACTCTGATGGTGTTTTAGGTGATGGTTTCTGCCTTGTCAAGAAGTTACTCAGTTTTCTTGGGTCTCTCCAATGTCTAAAGGAGGTACACCTGTTATTAAACTTTTGTTTGTTTTTCTCCTGTTAATCTGCCTTATATCAATTTAATTATTAGACCAGCCAGAACCAAGAAGAGAAGAGAAAACTCTGCCTCTACACTGTAAATCATTGTTTTCTTAATCATCAGAAAAGATTCAAGAGAGAGCCTGTACTCTGCAAGAGTTGACTATGTATGCCTGCAAAGAAGTGCTGAGTACTTTATATAATTGCAAAGAACTTACGCTATTTTTTTTCTATAAATTACCACATCTCCTTACATTCACCAAGAATTAGTGAGCTTTTACTCAATTGTACTTGACCTATTCAGTCATAAATCATGTCATTCTCCCCTTCAAAATGTGGTGGTATTCTTTTTTTTTTTTGGTTCTACCAGACCGAACCAAGCCACTGGTTCCCAAATTTTACCACCTCTTCTAGATAACGTACAACAGTCTCCTGATTCATACACCATTACACTCTCTTTAAGCCCCCAAATTTCCTCCATGTTGTCAAATTAATTCTGATATGATTGGAAGTGGTGGGGTTTAGAGCCGATAGCCAAGAAAGAATTCTTTGGAGCAAAATGGTGGTTTTATTAAAGCATGGGAACAGGACCTGTGGGCAGAATGAGCTGCCTGGGGTTTTGAGGAGTGGGTGATTATTATACTTTCAAGCTGGGAGGGGGTTAGGGATAGCACAAGCCTCCAAGGTATTTTGGAAACAAGGTTTCCAGGACCTTGAGGGGGTTAGCTATTGTTAGGAAGGTCATTTATGACTGTCTAGTAAAAACTCTGTCATGGGACCCTTCAGATGTGTATCAGTGGATCATATGCTTGGAGGGAAATTGCTGATATATCCTGGGGGGTAGAGATAAAAGAAGTTTCCAAAGGAATTTTTATATGTTAAAGTAGACTCACAGGATCCTGGAAGCTTGGGCTAAGATTGCCTCTTGCCTTAGCAAAGTATTAACATTGAGGCAGCTGAGTTCCTAGAGGAAGGTCACTCTGCCTGTTTCAGGGACTTGTCATCGGACTGTAAGTAGTAAGGAAACACAACTTGTTCTTTTGCTTTGTTGCCCACATCAGTTCTTTAGCTCATTTTCATTGTATCTTTCCGTTTTTAACATCTTCATAACCTATCTTATTTTAATATTACTGCTTCTTCAGCAAGATATAGTGCCTAGCTAGAACATTTATGACCTTTGTCTCTAATCTTACAATACTCCTTTAAAGGAATATACCCATTTTAGACATGAAAAAATGGTCAGGGAGGTTAAATAACAACAGGTGAGTGATATGTTAAAGCTAGGATTTACTTCGAAGCCCATTTTATTTCTAGGTATGCTACATCCCATGGTAGCTTATTTGGAGGTCATACTTACACCTGTCTTTCAAGACCTTCCGAAGATGCCTCAGTGCTTACTACCATTTCCACACTTTCTTCTTTAAGAAAAATCTTTGTCTGTCCTTTCAGACTGGTATCTATTGCTCAATAAAAGAAGCATGCTTATTCCCTGCTCAGAAGGGTCAGCTTATAATAAATGATCATTTGGTTTTCCTGAAGAATGCTTCCTTGCTTTTCCATGTTCGTTATGGTAGAATATCTTCATAATTTTCATAAGCCAGCTGTCTTACTTTTCAAATTTAAAATGATATAAAACTTCAAATAAGATGGAGTAGACATACTTCTCCCTATTCCTCCTGCTAAGTACAGCTAAAACTCCTGAATGTTATGTATAAAACAAACATAAAAACACTCTTTAAGGTGGAGAGAAGGCAGACCAGTTCTGGAGCCCTCAAGACACCAATATGGTTGTAAACTCTCTCTATTTTCCTTTCGCTTCATGTATCCCAGACTGGACCCTAGACAACCTAGCAATTTGGAAGGCTTAATGTGCACAGACGAAACAAGCTCCAGGAAAAATTTGCTCTCTAGTCAAAGGACTAGGTAAAGTGCAGCCTACCAAGACAGAAAAGTTTTAGACAACCACCACCATAACTAGACCAAGCACCACAGGGAAAACTGTCGTCTAATCTCCATACCTATCAGTGAAAATTGAGTAAGGAGTTAGTTTTCCATCCTGGCCAGGCTGTTAGGCAGGCCCTCTGTAGTCCCTGCTGGAGTAGAGAGAGAAAAGGCCAAGTGGGGAACGGAGACGTCCTTAGCAGAGGCCACCCAGAGAGTTTGAACTTCCATCCACAGTGGGAATGATGGACCCCCCTTCCTAACTGGTGGTATTGCAGGAAGCCTACTGAAGAGTCAGGAATGATGTGGGGTGATGAACCTCCTCCTTCAACATGCACACACACACACACACACACACACACACACACCATGGTGTGGTGGAGGCCATGTAGCAAGAGTTACCCCTATTTCTCCTCCCCAAATGGAGTCATTAGAGGCTTCATAGGGAGCCTGAACTCCCACCCTTGCCCTGTAGTTATAAGATGCCCCCTCCCCCACTGCATCAACAAAGGCTGTGATGAGCCTGAATTTCCACTCTTATGCAGCAGTAATGAGATGGATCCTTCTTTTACCTGCTGGCACAGGTCAGAGGAGATCTGCTAAAAAGAGATTTAAATAAGATCCAGATTCTCATAATATAATACTGTAAATGTCCAGGATATAATTGAAAATCACTTGCCATACCAAGAGCCAAGAAAATCTCAATTCAAATGAGAAAAGACTATCATCAGATACCAACCCCAAAGTGACAAGGGTACTGGAGTTATCTGACAAGGATTTTAAGGTCATTATCATAAAAATGCTTCAAAAAGCACCTAGGAACACACTTGAAATGAATTAAAAAATAGAAAGTCTCAGCAACAATACAGAAAGTAAAAGCGAACTGGAAATTTTCAGTCTAAAAAAATAGTAACTGAAATTTAAAAAATTCATTAGATGGGCACAACAGTAGTATAGAGAGGACAGAGAAAAAAAATCAGAGAACTGGAAGACAGAACAATCATAATCATTCAATATGAAAAATAGAGAAAAAAAACAACTTAAAAAAAAAAAAAAGAACAGAGGGAACCTTGTGGCCATAAAAAAGATCTTACACTCTTGTCTTCAAAGTCCCAGAAGGAAAGGAGAAAGAGAGTGGGCAGAAAAAGTATATAAAGAAATAATTGCTGAAAACTTTCCAACTTTGGCAAAAGACATAAACCTACAGATTAAAGAAGCATGTGACCCGAGACTGGATAGGCCCAAGGAAATCCATATCAAGACATTATTACTGAACTTCTGAGAACTAAAAACAAAGTGAAAAATCTTGAAAGCAGTGAGAGGGAAACAACACTTACATGTAGGGAAAAATAATTCAAATAACAGCAAATTTCTCACTGAAACCATGGAGGTCAGAAGGAAGAATGAATAATTATTGAGGACAGCAATGCTGCAGGACAGAAGAGCAACTTACAAAAATCAAGGGTCTTCCTATACAACAGTAATGAACATGTTCAAAAACACAATTTTTATATATATATATATATATATATATATATATTTATTTATTTGACAGAGAGAGAGAGAGAGATCACAAGTAGGCAGAGAGGCAGGCAGAGAGAGAGGAGGAAGCAGGCTCCCTGCGAAGCAGAGAGCCCGATGCAGGACTCGATCCCAGGACCCTGAGATCACGACCTGAGCCGAAGGCAGAGGCCCAACCCCCTGAGCCACTCAGGCGCCCCAAAAACACAATTTAAAGGATGATTCAAAAGTAATCCAAAATGAAATGCTTGGACATAATCTAACAAAATATGTGAAGACTTTGTATACTGAAAATTCCAAAACCCTGAAGACAGACATTAAGGATCTAAATAAATGGAGAGACACATGGAGTTCATGGATTGGAAGGCTCAACGTAGTGTAGATGTCAAGTCCATGTCCAATTAATCCAGAGCAGTCCGTGTTGGTTTAATGTAATTCCTATCAAAATCCCAGCAAAATCTTTGTAGATGTGGTCAAGATGATTCTGAAACTTACATTGAAAGCTAAAGGGACTAGAATAACTAAAACAATTTTGACAAAGAATGAAGCAGGAGGAATCACTCTACTCAAGGCTCAGACTTGTTATATAGCTACAATAAACATGACTGTGTAAATGAGAACAGAACCAGAAGTAAATCCATACAGGTATAAAAGGGTAAAAGTAACTCAATGGAGAAAAGATAATCTTTTCAGAATGGTGCTGGAACAATTGAATATTCATGGCAGGGGAAGCCTTGACCTAAATCTTACTCCTTATACAAGAATTAAGACAAAATGGATTATAAATTTAAATGTAAAATGCAAAACTAGAGACTTCTAGAGAAAAATCTCTCAGACCTAGGGTCAAGTGATGAGTCTTTAGACACAACACACCAAAAACATGATTCATAAAAGAATAAAATTGGAAAATTGGACTTTAACAGAATTAAAATCCTTAGTTCTGGAAATTCTTCTGGCGAGAGATTAAAAAGACGAGCCACAGACTGAGAGAAAAGTTTTCCACATTCTCATATCCAACAGAGGTTTCACATCTAGAACTCTCAAGAGTTGATAGTAAAAACAACCCAAGCAATCCAACTGGAAATTGTGTAAAAGTCGCAAAGTGACATTTCATTGGAAAGGAGATAAGGATGGCAAATATGAATATGAAAGGAATTTCAACCTCATTAGCAATTAGGGGAATGCAAATTAAAGCCAGGATGAGACATCACTACAAACCTAATAGAAGAGCTAAAAGAAAAGAAAGAATTCATGACAACAGAAAGAGCTGGGAAGAAGCAGAGAAACAAGATCCATCCTACGTTCATTGTTACAGCCACCTGGGAGATAGTTTGGCAGATCCTTTTTAAGATAAGCATGTACTTACCAAAACCCCACACTTACACTCCTGGGCATTGATCCCAGAGAGGAGAAAATTCACATCTGTACAAAAACCTGTACACGATTGCTCACAGCACCTTTACTTTTAGAAGCCAGAAACTAGAAAAAACCTGAACGCCCTTTGATAGGTGAATCACTAAATAAATTGTGGCACATCCATACCAAAGGTACTCTTCAACAATAAAGAGAAATTAACTATTGATGCACACAACAACTTGGCTGGGTCTCAAGGGCATTGTGCCGAATTTTAAAAAAAGCAATCTTAAAGGTCACACCCTGTGTGATTTCACTTATATACTTATATAACACTCTCAAAATGATGAAAGTGTGGGGATGGAGACCAAATTTGTGGTTTCTGGGGATTAGGGATGGTAAGGATAAGGGGATGTGTCCTACTACGAAGAGGAACATTGGGGTAGGGCATCTGGGTGGTGGAGTCAGTTGGGCATCCAACCCTTGGTTTCATACAGGTTGTGATCTGGGTGTCATGAGATTGAGCCCTGCATTGGGCTCCTTGCTCAGCATAGAGTCTGCTTGAAATTCTCTCTCTCCCTCTGCCCTTACACACCCCCATGCTCATGCATGTGCTCTCTCGTTCTCTCTCAAATAAATAAATAAATCTTTAAAAAAAGAGAGGAGCATTGTGGTAATGGAATAGTTTAGTCTCTTGACTCTGGTGGTTACATAAATCTATACACGTGATAAAATAGCTTAGAATCATACACTGACCTTTGCTCCAATGTCAGTTTCCTTCCGTTGATGTTATATGATAGCTATGTAAAATGTCACCATTGAGGGACACCAGATAGAGTACAGATGACCTTCCCGTACTATCTCTGCAACTTCCTAGGAATCTGCAGTTATTTCAAAATAAAAAAATTTTTTTAATGATATAAATACCTTTAATTTGGAAATATGGGGAAGGAAGACACAAGGAATGGCACCACCTACCAGAAGCTTATTACTCCATCCTAGTCTCTGGGGTGTTGAGACCCATCTGATGCAGTGTCCCACTAAGCCTCATCCTTTGCCCGGGTCTCTCTCCATCCCTTTGTGCTCATATAGTTAAGAAAAAAAAAAGGTAATGGTGGAAAGGGTTGTAGACCTTTCTCAGTTACTCTCTTCCTTGGGAAGCAGAGTCATGTCCTCTGTCAAAGTGTCAAAGTCATGGGACAGTGAGAATCTACACTTCAAACAGGTGGGAAATCAGTCTGGTTCCAGAGGGCAAGTGGGATGGAATGAAGCTTTGGGGGGTTGTCTTCCCTCGCCTGAAGACGGTGTCCCTGGGATCTTCTCTGGCATTTGGTCCCAGAGACAGTAGAAACTGGAGCCTCCTGGAATGTTCCAGCAACAAGGATGGCTGTTCTTTGGGATGCCTTAAAAGGATTCCCATTGCTTTTTGGGTAAACAGATGAGGAGGGAGGGAAACGGGCCAGGCAAGACAGATCCGGGGAGACTGGTCTAGCTGTAGACTGAGAAGACTGCTCAGGCCCACCTTGGGCAGGTTCGTATCAGAATGATCCAGCCTAAAATGTGGAAGATACAGGGTGGGTGACATGGTGTCAGCTGAAAGGCTTGTCCTAGGATTATAACCCCTGCATAGACGAGAGTTTGGAAACTAGCCAAGTGGGCTGCCCCCAGAACACTGCTTTGCCCTGAGCGTGCATGGGATCACTAGCTAGGGAAACGGAAGCCCGAGCCCGCTGCTATGGACTGGGTTAAAATAGCAAGGAGGGAGGTATGCCCCATGGGCACTTTGAGGGTGCTTGCCGCTGTTGGGGTTGGCCCCAGAAACTGTAGGCAGATCCATTGGGAGGAAGCTAAGCCAGGAAAAGATGAAAGAGGCTGACCCTTATACTCCCACCATAAAGATCGGTTCGCCCAATTCGTTTTCTTGCGGGATAATTGAAGAAGCTCTTATTTTTTACTTGTGAACGTACAAAGAATTCTATTCCTTTCATTAGTGGTCAAAAGGGAAAATGAACAGAAAATCAGTCTTCACAGTTTCCATCAAGGATGTAAAGGGATTCCCTGGTCTCGGATCTTGCAGGAAGGGTAGGCAATTTAATTTTGTGTGATCGGTGCTTTTCACTCAACGATGAACTCAAGGTACAGGTTGCACAAGATATGGGTTCCGAAGTCAAACTCCCAATGTCACCACTGTGGTGTGTGAGAATGAAGTTAAAGATGGGGTGATTTGCACTATGCATTGACCTTTGCAGATTGGTTCATTTATAAGTGCCCTGAGTCCTATCGTAGCTTTAAGGGCAACAGACATGGCCCATGGCCTGTCGATGTGCTCACCCACTATTTCTCTGTACATAACTTGAGTCCTCTTTGGTAAGGAAAATCCGGACTGCAGTCATGTGAATTATAAGCCACACTTTGCTCATTCAATGCAATATCTATGGAGTTAGGAACTTTCCAGCCAGTTTTGATCTTTTCTCTGGAAATGAGTTGCAGAAGAATTAATCATTTCCCTGGAGGTATCTGAAATGCTGGAAGGAAGACTGTATTCAGAATCCAGATCTTCAGAGCCCTTGGCCACTCTTGGGGGAAGAAACCCAGATTTGGGTGCTCATTTTGCCTCTTTATAAAATATGTGAGCTCTTGCCTCTCTCGACTAGTTTAAGGCATGGCTAATGCAGACACATCAGGACGGGCAGGAAATACACAACAGGGTGTCAGAGTAGGAGAATTCAAATAAAATCAGGTCAGCTTGGTACAAATACCTATAAAACTTGATTCCTGGGACACCCAGAAAGGAGATGATGGAGATGCCATGTCTCGTGGGAATCTCAAATCCCTTCTAGTGCCGATCCCTGGACTTCAGGGTATCTTAGACCAAATGTAAAGTTCTATGGCTTCAGTCTCTAGAAACCTAACACTTTCCCTCTTTGCTTGTTTGGTTTGTTTTTTCTTTAGCTCGCCCTCCCCCACCCCAGTTTTCAGGCATGACTATTAACTGGCAGCTGGGACTGGTTTTGCCAGTCCTAGAAATTCTTCCTCTTTAACCCTTTTCTAAACAGTTTCCCCTTCCCTGGCCCCACCATTCATTGGACTTTGAACCCCTTGAGTTCCCATCCCTGAAGATGTAGAACACACGAAAACATCCATCCATCAAGTGAATGAGAACGGAATGTTTTGCCAGAGGTAGCCACATGAAAGCGGTGGTGGTTGTCATTATATCCTTACCCTGGGAGCCCATTTGCCTTGTTATCAGCTTTCTACTAAAACTTATAGTACAACTCAGCCATCAAAAAAAATGAGGTCTTGCCATTTGCAACGAAGTGGATGGAACTAGAGGGTGTTATTGTCAGAAAGACAATTATATGATCTCCCTGATATGTGGAATTTAAGAAACAAGACAGGATCATAAGAGACGAGAGGAAAAAAATAAAACAAGACGAAATCAGAAAGGGAGACAAACCATAAGAGACTCCTAAGGTCAGGAAACAAACTGAGGGCTGCTGGATGGGAGGGGGTGGTGAAAGGATGGGGAAATTGGGTGATGGACATTAAGGATGGGAGGTGATGTAATGGGCACTGAGTGTTCTATGCCACTGATGAATTACTGAACTCTACATCTGAAACTAATAATATACTATGTTAATTGAATTTAAATAAAAATTAAGAAAAAATAAAACAGTACATTTTCGTTCTTTTAAAAATAATTTGCTTTCCTTGGGGTGCCTGGGTGGCTCAGTCGGTTAAATGTCTACCTTTAGCTCAGGACACGATCCTGGGGTCCTGGGATCTAGCCCCGGATTGGGATCCCTGCTCAGTGGGAGTCTGCTTCTCCCTCTCCCTCTGTGCTCTCTCTCTCTCTCTCTCAAGTAAGTAAATAAAATCTTTTTTTTTTAAGATTTTATTTATTTATTTGACACAGAGAGAGAGATCACAAGTAAGCAGAGCAGCTGGCAGAGAGAAAGGTGGAAACAGGCTCCCCGCCGAGCAGAGAGCCTGACTTGGGGCTCGATCCCAGGACCCCGAGATCATGACCTGAGCCAAAAGCAGAGGCTCAACTCACTGAGCCACCCAGGCACACCTAAATAAATAAAATCTTTAAAAAATAATAATAAAATAATTTGCCTTCCACTGGACCACTCTCTGCATTACTACTTCGAGTATGTGCTTCTTTCTAGTCCCCAGTTCATGGGCAGAGCAAAAACAATGGATTATCAGAGTCTGAGGAAAAAAATCAAGCCCTCACTGGCTTGGGTTACCACCATCAATTATCTTGGTTCTCACACAGTCATTATTCAGTTTCCCTCTCCCTCATGGGAGTGGTTTTATACAGTCTCAGAACATTTCAAGTACACAGAAACATTAGCAGTCAAAATTTCCATCAAAGGGAGAAAACGAAGTCACTTTTCCTTCACTCAGTTGAACTCAACATTGTCACCCAGTGTAGAAAATATGCTGTCCCTGCAGTTCTTGCTAATTACCTTTTACTGCTGCTGCCTCCTGCTCTAAAGAGGAGACGGGAACTATTCTGGAAACGATAATTGGATAGTAGGTTATTTCCAACTGAGGCCAGAGGTAATCATTAGTTGTAGCAACTAGTGGTTCAATAAAAACTCTGTAACTATGCACTGGGAAGCTATCTCTTTTAGTGAACACAATTATTATTATTTTTTTAAAAAAGATTTTATTTATTTATTTGTCAGAGAGAGAGAGAGCGAGAGCGAGCACAGGCAGCCAGAGGCAGAGGGAGAAGCAGGGTCCCTGCCGAGCAAGGAGCCCGATGTGGGACTCGATCCCAGGACGCTGGGATCATGACCTGAGCCGAAGGCAGCCGCTTAACCAACTGAGCCACCCAGGCGTCCCGAACACAATTATTTTTTATTCAATCCCCGTTCTTTCTCTAAATATCATGTCAGTAGAAATAAAAGCACATTTCTGGAAGAAAAAAGATGGTTTTTGTTTTGCCTTCAGTCCCACCTTGCTTCGTTAACATAAGCCCTATGGAGGCAAAGCCGAATTTGAGGTCCAAGGTGACAAAGGGGGTCAAATCTCAAATGGCCTCCTGCCTGAGCCCCGCATCATTTAAAGGTTTGCTGCAAAAACAGCAGACATTTGGAGAGAACAGATGCACTTACAACTCCCTCCTCTTTTGGGCAGACCCTCGAAACTCACAATTAGCTTAGCTTAGATACCTCCGGGAAAGTCAGGAAGGGTTTCGTGTTGCAGAAGGAAACACAGCACAGAATTAGAAGGATGGCAGGAAGGGACCCTGCTGACCTTCGAAGCAGGTTTAAGACACAAACCAAGCAAAAACCTGTAAACATTTAGCGGGAAATGTTACCAAGTTTTAGAAGGGAAATAGAATAAAGTCACTAAATGGCCATTTGCTTGGGGACAGTCATGACCTTTAGAACACAGCTCCATCAACTCAGCCGTCCCTGGGTAAATCCCTACAGGGCACCTCCATGTGCCCAGGCCAGCCCGAGGTCGATTTTATCCTATTGTGGGTATTCTGTATTTTGTTTCTGGCTTTAAAAAGTGACTTTAAAAACAAAAGCAAAACAAGCAGCCTGCCTTTCTTCTTCCTACTCCTTATTCCTGAATAGTGGGCCCCTCCCTTTCTGCTCCTGTCTACCTTTACAATTTCTGGCACAGATGTACTATGCTGGATGCCAGTTGTAGGTCAACAGATGTTGTCATGAAAAATAAGGAGGAAATTAGAAAATCTCACTGCTTTGCAATGCTTATTAGCACAAACCTGCAGCGATATGCTCCATATTTTTTTAGTAGAGGGGACATTATCTTGGGGACTTAATTCTTACCAAGAAATGGGTTGCTCTGTGTAGATCTGTTTAATTAGTTAAGAATTGTGCTTTTGTGACTTAAAAAAAAAAAAAGAGGCTGAGACTCTGGGATATGATTCCAGAGTTGACTGTCAAAACACTAAGAATCTAAAGAGTAGTAAGATCAGAGTCATCCGGAACATAGTCCAATCTCTTTCGATGTAGAGATCCTTCCGGCAGTATCAGGTATCCCTGAGTCTGGGAGGAGAAGGTATGTTCGAGACACAGCAGTATAACCCCCTAGAATGTACGACTAGTGTAGAAATTCTCTTTAGAACATTCCGGTTAGACGGTTGCTTAGCAACTGCTTATTAAACTTTCCAGGATGGAAGCATGGACAAGGTACACCATGACGTTTGGGAAAATCTCAATATTCAGAAACAAATTAATTTTAGAGAGCTGATTTCTAGCCTTTGACGAATCCACATATGGGTTCTGGGGTCACAGAGAGCAAAGCTGACACTCCTTTCGCATTGGCCCGTCTCTCAGAGGGCCGAAGTCTACCGGTACAGCTCCTGAGAGCGCCCTCTACTTCAAGATCAAGGCCCTTCACGCGTTTATCCACCGTCGCTCTATCGTCCTGGCCATGCTATCTCTGGGGATAAGCCACAGACCAGTAGGGCTCTTCTAAAGGAAGCTCACTGGGTGTGACCTCATTTGCAAAATGTATCCATTCCATGGGATAAAAATGTACACCAAATTGCTACATTGCATTGACAACATATCCTTCTCACAGACAGTTACCATTCTGCCTAAGAACATTTCCAGGGAAGAAATGGTTTACAATGAATTCACGCACCTTCGTTGGCTGTGGGCTGTGCTGCTTTTCTGATTCTCATTTCCCTTCAAACCCTCTCCTTCCTTGCTAGCTGGCTGTTTGGTTTCCTTTGAGGGAGGGACAGGTTTGTGAAGTGGTACTCTGGTGGTTCGACACTCCAGTGATTGAAGACTCAGTATTAAAGAAGAGACAAGATAAAAGGCAGAGATTTTATGGACAGAAACACAATTTTAAAAGCCTGCTGTAAGGCGTTTGAGACAAACAGTAGTAAAACACCACAAGTAGTAGGTAAACCAGTAGTAGTCCTTAAAGACACACTGAAGCAAGAAAAATTGAGATTTTTCCAGATAATCCAAACGAGGAACATCCCGTTTTACAGTTTCTTTTTAAATTCAATTTTATGACAATTGTAGACGAAAAATACCTGCATCGGTGAATTACCCTACAAGAAAACATAACTAAATGTTGACAATGATTAAGATATGAGTCATTTTTTTTCTAATTATATTTGTATTTTTTTTGAACTTTCTCTTTTGAATATTTCTTATTTTTGTAATGGGAAAAATATTTACTTTGGAAAGCGTAATGGCCTTTTTATGGACTTCTCTCCAGCCTAGTATATGTGATAAAGTCTTATGTAATATACACAAGTGTATGGGAAAACCGTGGATACTAACAAAAAAGGCTTTCAGAGGAAACATGTTTCTGAAAAAATTTTTTAACTCTGCAGTTTTGAAAATATTTCCAACCTTCCCTTTGCTAAACAGGAAAATTCTTTGAAAACAGACTAATGATCTCAAGAACAGTTCAGACAGATTTATAGGAAAAAATATTTGGATCCTATCTTAAAATGGTTTCTTTGTAAATAAAGACCCTGAAATATTTTTGACTCTAGACTCAAATAACTTCAAAAGCGTTTTAGATTAGTTTGCTCTGTAAAGGGGTGACTTGAGTTTTTAGAAAAAAGCTTGGTCCCAAACCTAATGCGATTTTCCCATCTGACACTGAATTTCCAAAAGCAAGATAGCTCCTGTGAAAGACGCGTGATTTTCAATTTGAAGCTGATGTTCGGGAGAGCAATACTGCTCCACTTGCTGGGTCTGCAAAGATAATAACTTGCTGAGCCAACACTGGCCTCACCCATGGTCACCAACGCCCCCACCATGAGCCTCATCCCATTACCATAACCCTCATCTGTTCTCCTTGAATTGGAATGAAGGGAATAGATTTCTGGGTCTGGGAAAGCATTTGTTACTTTCTTTATCTGCATCCTGAGGGGTTTGAACTAAATCCTTTCCAAGACCCCTACCGGATATAAAATTCTGAGCTTCTTACTTTGCAACATGTAATTCTGGAATTGCTCACAGACACATGTGCTCAGGAACTTCCAGGAAAACGCCAGAACGGAAGGTCAGCGTGTGTGAGATCATGCAGTTCTTAATCTTTGGCATTTGTAATGCATATCATCATCCGAATAACTGTTCTGTTTCTTTAATTTTGTCTTATACAGACAGATCTTGCGCTTGCTGATTTCTGAGGCATCTTTATCTTCACTCTCGTTTTTATCCTTGAATTTCTTTCTTTGATTTGTTTGTAGTTTATACTGTTTAACCCTATTTCTTTCCTCTTCTCTGTCCTCTTGTTTTCTCTCTTTGCCTGCCGTGATGTTTCTGCTAGAGATTTTGTGAAATAAACACCTAGAGAGTACCGGCATTCTTGGGTTTAAAAAAGAGCATTAATTTTCACAGCACTAAGTGAAAATCTCCTGACTGGTGAATCTGTGCTGTCTCCTGTTAGTGCAATGAACATCCTGACTGACCTGGGTCACCTTGCTGTCTTCCCTCCTACTCTTCGAGGATGTCCCTTGTACCTTCACCTTCCCTGAAACCTCCTTTCATGGGCAGACCCGGTGTTCTGTACGAGTTCCATGCTACTTAAGACCTGATCTTTACACTATCAAAATGTTGCTTGGAGAAAAGCTTCCTGGATTCCTAAATTATTTTGTTATTTATGCAGTCAAGCCAAAATAACGCAAAGGAAAGGAGCAAGCACAGTCCTGCATTTGGAAAATGGAAGTCACCAATCCCTCTCTCCCCAGCCCCACACATCTAGAGTCTAGAGGATGACTGGGCCATTCAAATGGGTTTGTATAGAGGTTTAGAAATGTGGAGGATTTAGAAATGTGGCTGAGGGTGGGGGATAATCCAAAATGTCTTCTGAGTGACTTTGAAGAAAAAACTTGAACTAAAAAGAAAAAAGAAACTTCTGAGTGACTTTGAAGAAAAAACTTGAACTAAAAAGAACTGAGCTAAAAGTTCAATGGCTAATTCTGTCAGTCTAATGGAACAGGCCATCAGAAGGCAATAAAAAACAAACATAAACAAACAAAAAAAGCCTGGAGAATGACTCACTTGTAATTGTGTAGTTCAATAGTAAATACAAAGTAGCAATACATAGACTGATTTTATTAGGATAGGGAACGAGAAATCTTGAAATTCAGAAAAAAGTCATAAATACTTACCTAGAATAATCTAGGAATCTTAGGTCTCCAAACTTCTTTTCTTATAAAAGCTTCATCACTTAAAGGAATTTCTAAATTAGGAATTTTTAGGAATATTTTTTCAGAAATACCCTTGGTAGAAGTACTGATAGATCGATGAGGGGGGCATAGTGAAAGTTTGCTAAAAAATATTTTTCAACTGGGAATTTCTTTTAAAGAACAACGATTGGAACACTGAAAAAAAATAAAATTAAGATGTTAAGAAGAAATAAAGTAAAAAATAAATGTGTATTTTTGCTGCCAAAAAAATAAAATAAAATAAAATAAAAAAGAATAGGTTTGTACCTTTTCCCCACCTAGAAAGCGTCTAATGCCTAGCAATTCAACAGCTACTTTTGGACTCAAGTGACAAATTGGGCATATGCTCCTCGTGCCACGTGTCGGAAGGCTGGTGCCACAAGCACACCAAGAAAGAAAAATCTTGGCATAACACATTTGAAATGTCTTCCTCCCCATGCCCCCTCCCCAAACTCAGCCTTGCTTCAGAAAGCTGAGGGGGGTTCTGGTGAGAGGCACGCTCTTCAAGGGAGGAGTCGCCCTTCCACTCTAACCACAAGGACAAAGCGTGTTTTCACCGTTGATGGGTATGGGTTACATACATTTAATAGGTGCGGAGACTATTGGAAAATCTCTAAGTCAGTACTGATGGCCAAGGTGATTTCGAAACCGCTGGTGCTTTCACGCTCCTCACAACGCAAATGACAGGAGGTTCTGGCCATGGACACCTACGGCTTGTGTGGTGAGGTGACAGGCCTGGAGGCCACGGTTTTCATTCAAACACCAGACCTTTACTTTATGGGTCTGAAAAGGCCAGCCTTCCCGTCCCATCATCCACTGAGGTGAATGCTGTTTCAAGGTTGTGACAAATGACAGAATGGCTGCTTTTCAATCTTCTCTGGCCTCCCCAGATGTTGGTCAGCTTGTGTCCCTTTCCTGTCCATCTGACACAGAAAGTTTCTAGAATGTGTCGTCTGCCAGCAGGCATTTTATCCTTGTGGACTCAGCGTCATTCCTGAACCTTCCCTTTCATCTCCTTTCGTTCTCCAAAGGAAGGTGGCATTCTGGGTCCCCGGAGTTTACAGCTCTATGGCGGTAAAGAGGATGAGAGGAAGTGGGGGACAGAAGTGCTTCTGGGGGATTCGCTTGTTCACATTTTCTTGTTCACATTCAATCTTGAATGTGAATTGAATTGAATTCAATCTTGAATTCAATCTTGAATTTGAGAGCAGTTGCCTGGGAAACAAAACCTAAAAAAAAAGTTTATATCATTTTCTATTTATTTTTTTGCATGTATCTTCAAATCTTCCAATGGCAGGTTGTGCCTCTGGGTTGAGAGGAAGCCCATCGGTTCTGAAGGCCCAACGAGGTGAGGCTTATTATCTTCTCAACCCAGCTCAGCATACCAGAAACTTTCTGTCACCCTGCTAATCCACTAGGATCTGTATACGTGAAAAACAGAAACGGAAAAGGTTAAACTTCTCTGGTCATCTGAGTTGAGAGGCATTAGAGAGCGGCAGACAGGATGCAGCGATGGAGTCAGAGGACTTGTTCTGGGAACATGACTCTAATTGGTTACTTAGGTTGTGCATTTGGGCTTTGTGTTGCAAATAAATCTCCCAAACTCTGCCACTACAGCTAATTACCTCAGCCTGTGTATCTTAAGACAGTGTATCTTAAGGCTGCTAGTCAGTGTCTTTCAGCAAACATTTATTGAGTTCTGATGTCACCAGGATTGGGGTGGAAAAAAATTTCCTTTATCCTCTTATGTTCGGTGACTGAGGCCTGTGAATTAAACTGACAAAAGACAGAGAAACAAGAGAAAAGGTTTATTTTGTTTGCACATGGGACCTTCACAGAGAAGAGGGGAAAACTGAAAGAAACAGTCTGGCTTGAGAGTTTATAGGCCATTTTAACAAAGGATGATAAATTGTGGAGAAGTGACTAGACAAAGGAAAAAGGGATTTGGGCCTCTAGGGGCAGTAAATATATGGGGGAAACAATTGAAAGATAAACAGTTATTTCATAATGTTTGTTATGCAGACTCAAGTTGGTGTGTCCACTGTGGTGACAAAGACTCATTCTCTTCTTCCTACTACAGGAAAGGGAGGCACTTCTATGTAAGGAAATGTTTGCCTTGCTCTCAGGCAGAAAAGGGAAGGGCAGTCTGTTCCTCCTGAATCTGCTGCTTCTTAGTTGCCTTCAGCTCAAAATAATCCTTTTACCGAAGTGGCATGTTTTGGGGTGGCATGTCCTGATCCCCTTCATTGCCATTTCATTAGCATACTGTTTTTGTTTGTTTGTTTGTTTTTCTGGTCCTCTTATGCATAGGCTAACTTGTTGATCCATTACTGATTAAACGAAGGCATTAATTACAAAAGCAGACACTTCTGCATTGAAAGCATCAAAGAAAGGTACTAATTTTTCAGACATCTTACCAGCTCAAGTATATATATGTACTAGGACTATTTTTCCCCACTCAAATACATTCTGTAGAAATGTTGATTGTGCTAGAGATGATCATTGTAATGAGTGTGCCTGTGTGCATGTGTCTGCTACCAATTGTATGAACACAAATGTTTGGAGTGAAAATGACGCTTCCCTTCTGAGGGGTCATATTAGGTGTTTTATTCCTCAAACACATAAGCAAGTAACAAGAAAGCCTCAACAAGCCTGTGGGAGGGGAGAGCCATTATTCTGCTGGTTTTAGTATTATATGAGTTATGTAAACAAAAGACATTTATCCTGGGGATGGTCCCAGTAATTAAGTTGTTATTAAATAAGTAACAATTTACACTTTTGTGAACAGTGTATTTTTTTCATGTTCCCATCTTTTTTTTTCTTTTCATTTTTACTTATTTATTTATTTATTTATTTGAAAGAGAGTCTTTTTAGAAAAACATTTTATGTATTTATTTGAGAGAGAGAGAGAGTGCATGAGCAAGAGGGAGGGGTAGAGGGAGAAGGAGAAGCAGACGCCCCCCGGAGCAAGAGGCCTGATGTAGAACTGGATCCCAGGACCCAGAGATCATGACCTGAACCAAAGGCAGGTGCTTAACCCACTGAGCCACCCAGGCATTCATGTTCCGGGAGTGTTAGGCACAGACCAGGAGTGTTCTCAGCACACAGTTATGCACTTTCTTCAGGAGCAGGTAACTTGCTTTCAGATGAAACCCAATTCCTCTGCCTGGTATTTATTTACTTCTTACCTCCCAACGTCCAAATCCAATCCACTGCTTCCCACCTATTTCAAATGCTGTCTCACACATAACTTCCTTCGATGCCTCTCTACCCTCTCTGAACTGCCACGGCAGGCAATTTTTTCTCTGTCTCACAGAGACGTGTCTCACAAAGCGATCACGGTTTATCACGCTTGTCACTTAGTTGCGTGCCTTACATCTTTACCAAAGTGTGAGCCCAGAGAACAGTCACAGAGACTAGCACCATGCCTTGACCAGAGCAGTGCTCAGTAAATTTTTCACAAATAAGTGAAAAAGGGGAGACAATACAGCAAGTTGTTGATTATTCTTGGTTGGATTAGCCACTCTGTGGATTATGTTGGAAAACCTTGCATTCACTTATTTTCAATTGGTAGATGCTTGAGGAATGTGATTTAATATTAATAACAACCTAAGGGGGCGGGGGGGAGCACAGGAAACCTTAGGCAACATCACAAACAATAAACCCAAACATTATTAGTGCAAAGTGAAATATTAATAGTTTGAGGATCGTTCCCTGCTTTTGGATTCCTTATGGAATACAACTGAATCCAATCCGATGTCTCTCCATAGGCAGGAAGGCATACAAGTTGACTGTAGTTTATGGGTGAGTTAGGGGAAGGGAAAAATCATTTTGGAACGTAAAGAGATAAAACTCTTTTTGAAGGACTGCTTGCATTCAGTGGGTAAGATGGTTCTGACTTACCAACATCAATAGTATGACCAGGAATTACCCAAAGGGCACCTTTTTGCAGAGAGCTGGAGATGTCTGGGCATCTTGACAAATAAACTTTTTCAATAACCAAAAAAAAAAAAAAAAAAAAAAAAAAAAAAAAAAAAAAAAAAAAAAAAAAGAAAGAAAGAAAGAGAAAAGAATTGCAGGGAGCATTTCTGACACACAGGGAAATAAAGCCTCCATATGAATTTGAATGCAAAGGGTAAATTTCCTAATCACGTCGCAGTTGCCAAGGGAAATAAGTCACTCAGATGGTATAACCTGCTTTAAAAGAAAGCTCCACCAAAAAAAAAAAAAAAAAGAAAGAAAAAAAGGGAAAGATCAACAAACCTGTTTTTAGGTAATAAAGGAGCCATCACAGAGATCCAAATGAAATCTAATAATAATAACTGCTAAGCACAATCACAAGAAAGAAAACTGTGTAGAAAACATAGCCACTCCATAAAAAGGTGTCTCTTCTCTATTTCAATAGAATGGCAGGTCACTTTGTACGGACAGTAAAGTTTCATTGCTCTGCCAGTCAAAGACAGTAACGAAGATATTGACCCTTACCAGTTCCCTACGGATTAGGAAAGCTGTTTCTTGTAATAAAGATTCTGGCCATGAGAAGTTGAATTTGCAGCAAATCTGCGAACTTAAACTTGTCCTCATATTGGAGAACTGAAGAATTAAGGAGGTTATGCCCTTCAACCCAGCATCCTTTTTATTGTGGAACAGGTAGGTCAACACAATACTCTCCTCGTATCAGTGAAAAATGATGTGAGTTGCAAATTCTACCCCATGTAGGCTTCTGATGACTACGGAGCTGACCCTTGAAACACACAGGTGTGAAATGCATGGGCTCACATACGCAGAGATTTTAGATAAACACGGTACAGTAATACAGATGGATTTTCTGTTATGATTTTCTTAATAACTTTTTCCTCTAGCTGACTTTATGGTAAGAATACAGCGTATAATACATACAAGAAACAACAGATGTGTTAATCAACTGTGTGTGTGATCGGCAAGTTTTCTGGTCAACAGTAAGCTATTATTAGTAGTTAAGATTTTGGAGAGTCAAAACTTATACATCATTTTCTTGACTGCGTGGGGCATCGGCACCCCTAACCCCCCACACTGTTCAAGGTTCAACTGTATATTAATAATATTAGTCGTTGCCGTATACATATACAAGGTGATCTCTACGGTGGGTTCCATAATTCTACACGTGAGTCCTACTGCGTCCAAGCTTGACATTCTATTTTCAGATGGCATTCCCATGGATCCAGGAAAAGCCCGGCTGAAGACATCAGTCTGAACTATTTACTAGGAAGCCACTAGCCACATGTGGCTATTTAGCTCTGAAAATGTGGCTAGCCTGAACTGAAATCTGCTATCAGTGTAAAAATACAAGCCACATTTTGAAGACTGAGGCTAAAAAAAAAAAGAATGTAAAATATCTCAATATTTTTAATGTTGATTGCAGCTGAAATGACAAACTTGGAATATATTTGATTACAGAAAATATATTATTCAAATTAGTTTCACCTGTTTCTTTCTACAGAAATGTGGCTTTCATGTGTGTGGCTTAATTTACCGTGAATATTTGAATTGAAAATCACATCTGTGCCTGGCATCTCTGGTCACGTTCTATTTCCACTGGACAGCTCTGGTAAAGGGGAAGACCTTTTTTTTCAAAGAAAGGCCTGTGGCCATGTAGAGGCTCTAGCCCACGATCTTCACAATGCCCAGGGCTAGGACCAGGAGGTTCTGGGGGATTCTATTGGCATTTGGGAATGTGCATGAGTTGCTAAGCCAGAGATAAAATAGTAATATCTGGTCTTGAGATATACGCTCCTCCTATTTCTTGAGCCTAAATCATGGACTCTTTAAAACAACACGGTATGAAGATATTTCTGTAAACACCCCCAGTCTTTCAAAATAGTTCCTTTAGGCTGGGGTCTTTGGGGCTTGGGATGTGGTCTTCCCCCACTATGCCATAGATTTACTGTCCTAAGGAATGAGGCTTGAATATTGTATATTCATTAGAATGAAACTGGTACCAATGATGTTAAACATTATGAAGTTGTTACTAAATCCAGTGATGACTCACGACCCCAATAAGGAAACAACTCTAAGGGTCATTAGAGATTCCCTCATTAGCTTTCTTTCATTATATTTTTTTCCTATGAATAAACCTCCCTGTGAGAAACCAAATATATTTAGTAGGCAATAATATTATTTAGGGGCTGTCTTAAGCCTGTTGGGGCTCCCATAACAAGTACCAGAGACTGGGGATTTATGAACAGCAGACATCTATTTCTTACCATTTTGGAGACCAGCTGTCCAAGGTCAGGGTGCCTGAGTGCTCTGGTCATACATGCTGACACTCCTCTTGTGGGCTGCAGACAGCCAGCTTTTCTCTGTGTCCTCCCGCAGTGGAGACAGAATGCTGCTGGCTCCCTGGCCTCTGTTTCAAGGGCACAGATCCCATCATGGGGCCCCACTCTCATGACCTCCCAGAGGCCCCACCTCCAAATACCATCACACCGGGGATTAGGTTCCAACCAATGAGTTTTGGAGGGACCCAAATATTTGGTCCATAATAACTGCCTACTTTTAAAAAGCAATTTGTAATCTGGATTTTCGTAAAGACTGTCCTATTTGAATTGTATGAGAAAGTCCTAAGAAGTCTTTAGGATGGATATTATGGGTCCTATTTAATGGACAATGTCACTCGAGCTTTGATCCATTTCCCCTAATTAGTAAAGGTAAATGTGGAAGTAGGACTTTGGCCTCAGCACCCAGACTCTCAGTTTGGGGCGGGGGGGGCTGCCATATTGCAGTGGTTAAGGATAAGGCCATAGGGTAGAACTGGGTCCCAATAGCCCACTTCCCCACCACCCTGGGAGGTGAACCATACTGAACCTCTCTGCACCTCAACCTCCTTATCCATATCTCCTTCATGAGAAAAATCTGGGTAATAAATAACTCAACACCTGTCTGATAAATGACAGAAATCGAAGCCCAGGGACATCAAGTGACTGGTCCAGGCCACATAGCTCAGCAGGAGGAGATCCAGGCTTGAAGGGAAGTCCAATTCCAGAACCTGTACTCTTTTATGTATTTCTATTTTCCTAAGTGGGGCTAAGTTTTGCTGTATTCTCCACTTTTTGGCAAGCATCATGAATTTCCTGATTGAGGTGGACTTCCTGGGGCACAATGAGAAAGTCACCTTCAAATCCAAGTTTGAGCCGATTCTTGTTCTGTCCCAACAGAGAGTGTCTATAGCCTTCTGATCCTTTTTTTTTTTTTTCTTCAAGCATTATTGCCACATAATTGACAAATAAAATGGTAAGAAAGGTTTCCTCCCATCTGGTTAACACACACTTTGCTTGTTCAGATTTTTTCAGTGAGAACATTTTCTCCTCTCCTAGCAAATTTCAGCTGAATGATACAGTGTTACCAACTACAGTCACCATGTTAGACATTGGATCCTCAAACCCTGTTCATCTCATAGATGAAAGTATAAGACTGTATGGGAAGTTTGACCAAGCTTCCCCTCTATCCCTTACCCCTCACCCTCAATCCCTGGCAACCACTTTTCTATTCTATGATTTTATGAGTTGGATTTTTTTTTTTTAAAGATTCCACATTATCCGTGATATCATGCAGTATCTGTCTGTTTCTGTCTGGCTTATTTCTGTTTACATGATACCCTCAAGATCCATCCATATTGTTGCAAATGGCCAGATTTCCTTCTTTCTCGTGGCTGACTAATATTCTACTATAAAGATAAAGATCTATAAAGAGATGTATAAATCTATATCTATATTTCTTTTTTTTTTTAATTATTTATTTGTCAGAGAGAGAGGGAGAGAGAGCGAGCACAGGCAGACAGAGTGGCAGGCAGAGGCAGAGGGAGAAGCAGGCTCCCCGCCAAGCAAGGAGCCCGATGTGGGACTCAATCCCAGGACGCTTGGGATCATGACCTGAGCCGAAGGCAGCCGCCCAACCAACTGAGCCACCCAGGCGTCCCTACATCTATATTTCTATTTATCACATTGTCCTTATCTCTTCATCCACTGACAGACACTTTGATTGTTTCCATGGCTTGGTTACTGTGAATAATGCTGCCAGGAACGTGGGATGACAAATACCTCTTTGAGGTCCGGTTTCCATTTCCTTTGGGTCTATACCTCAAATTGGGGTTGCTGGGTCATATGGAAGTTCTATTTTAAATTTCTGAGGAACCCCTTATCCTGTTTCCCAATTCACATTCCCATCTGATTCGTTTTCGTCTGGAACGAGACAAGAATGTTCCAGTTTCAGCAATTAAAACGTCCAGCTCAGCCTACGAACACATCATCAGAGCTCTTACTCCGTTGGGAGCATCTCCTTCCCTTGGTGTTACTCAGACTGGGAAGCCTGATGTGGAGCAGGATGCAGTGTCCTATTTGCTTGGTTAGTCTCCTCCTGCCCCGTCCCCACACTCATCCCTGGCCCAGTTGGGAAGGGGAGAGGATCAGGAGGTGAAGTGGTTGGTACCATCTTGATCCAGCATCCATGCTCTCTGGCTCGAGGCTGTCCCCAGCCAACTGCCACCAGGATGTTGTGTGGGTGATGGAGAACCCGGTTCAGCTGGGACTGTTCTCCACTTTTCCCTGATCTTGGGTCTCTGCCAAGCACCTTTTTCTGGATCTCTTTCCCTAAGCACTCCTCTTGGACAGAATCCCCTGGCTCATGGGACCCCCAGCTTCCTGATGTGACCACCAACCCTGGGGAAGTACAGGGACCTCCTACTGCAGCTCTGCCTCTTTCTGCCCTTCCCTACCTTGAACACTGCCATCACCTTTATATTCCACAGGTGGACATCCGATGCCCATATTCTCTACACCTCCCGGACTCTAGGAGACCCAGCTGAAAGTGTCCTATTGAAGTCTCTCTCAGTTGTAAGGTGGGGAATAGGTATCCCTCTGAAGAAATGCCAACAATTTTCTCGAATCTTCTCTTTGACTTCCAGGTTCCCACACACTCCCGGAGATGGAGGATAAGCAAACCATCCCAACACCTGCTCCCAGACCCCACCTTGCAAGTCTTGTATAGATGGTGTGGATTCAACTTCACTCTGGAACAGAGGATGCTTGACACTTGTTTCCTGAGGCTCTGGAGGGCTGAGCCACGACTGACATGAAGTGTCCCTTCTCTCTGGCCTGCCCTGTACCCTGCGTTAAGTACTTGTCTCTGTGTGTGGTGCACTGTGTGTGCTCCGCTCGTATTTACTTTTATTGTTTCCTGGGATCTGCCACTGTAACTTCGGACAAGTGCCTAAAGGTCACTCTGCTTCAGTGTGTTAGGGTCCTGGTCAGGGGCTCCCAGTGGAAAGCCTGGCCCTCGCCCAGCCCTTTTTATTTTTATTTTATTTTATTTATTTTATTATTATTATTTTTTAGATTTTTATTTATTTATTTATATGACAGACAGAGATCACAAGTAGGCAGAGAGGCAGGCAGAGCGAGAGGAGGAAGCAGGATCCCTGCTAAGCAGAGAGCTCGATGCGGGGCTCGATCCCAGGACCCCGGGATCGTGACCCGAGCCCAAGGCAGAGGCTTTAACCCACTGAGCCACCCAGGTGCCCCTCGTCCGGCCCTTTTTAAAAGAGACCTGGGGAGCAGCCCCCTAGGAGTGCACCCAGGTGAAAAGGTAATTTTGGTACACAAAAGAAAAGCAGTGATTGATGCCAAAGGCACGATGGAGAAGCATAAAAAAAGGATTCTCAGCCCACTCTTGTTGGGAGAGGACAGCACCCCCCCACCCCCCAGGGGCAGGAAACCGGAAGAAAAGTCAAGGACCAGCCAGAAGAAGAGTCTCTGGAAATCCCAGCCAGGGGGACTCGCAGTAATCACCCAGCTCGTAGGCTGCCGTCTCGGCATCAGATCATTTCCACGCTGAATGGAGAGAAGTAATACAGTTTACTTGGCAGCCTCTTTGTTTGTTAAACAAGTTGGGACGAAAGCTGGAGCCTAGATTATTTATCCTCATCTGAAATGTATGAAAACAACACTTAGAATATACTTTTTGGCGTAGACAAGAAGGAGTCCTTAATGAAGCATTTACTTGTGTCTGATTTTTATTTGTCTTTACCAGGTTCGTTTAATTCGATAGATGGTCTAAGCCTCAGAGTAATGCCACTGGAATCTCATGAAGATGTGTAATGCCAGAGTGCTGGGGGGCTCAGTTGCTGAAGCCTCTGCCTTCGGCTCAGGTCATGATCCCAGGGTCCCGGGATCAAGTCCCATGTTGGGCTCCCTGCTCAGCGGGGAGTCTGCTTCTCCCTTTTCCTCTGCCCCTCCCTCTGCTCTCTCTCTCTTTCGCTCAAACAAATAAAATCTTTAAAAAAGAGGTATCTAATCCTGAGATGCTTCTCGCACCGAGACCGAGCCTCTGTGCTTCTGGGAGTCACCAGAGCTCGTCAGCGTCAGCTAGGGCTGCTGTAACAAGACCTCACGGAAAGGGGGCTTAAACACCAGACGCTTACTCTCTGACAGTCTGGATACGGGAGTCTAAGATCAAGGTGCTGGAAGATCAGGGTTAATATCTGTTGAGATTTCTCTGCTTGGCTTGCAGGTGCCCACCGTCTCGCCCTGTATCACACAGACTGCCTCTTCTGTGTGAGTGCGCATTCCTTCAGTCTCGTCCTCTTATAAGGAAATCAGTCCTATTCACTCAGGACCCCACTCTTACGACCTTATTGAATCTTCATTACATCCTTGAAAGGTCCTGTCTCTAAAAACAGTCACATGGGGGCTTAGCGCTTCTGCATATGACTTTGAGGGGGACCTGATTCAGTCTGTAACAGGGCTGTGCCTAAATGTTCCATTTCCTCTACCGGACATTGGGGAAGACCGCACGTCCCGCTTCCTTTGAATTCAGATGTGGCTCAAGGGTGAGAGAGGACGGCACCTGCTTTGTCGCTTGCTTTGTTTGATGAAATGGCTGATGAAGTGACATGCAAACGGGGAAGAGGCTTAGATTCTAATCTAAGGCATGAGTTTCCACATTCCCTTCCCCTCAAAACACCTGTTCTGGAGACGCTCCTGCTTCCAGGGGAGCCTGATGAGCAAAGCGGCCATGCTGACCAGTGTTGTCCACATATGTGAAAGAGAAATTAAAAAAAAAAACAAACTATACACACACACACTTTTACATGTGTTTTGCCATTGAGATTTGGGGTTTGCTTGTTGCTTGTGCATGACCTAGCCCGTCCTGACTTATGTAAAGTCGCGTATTCATTTGTTATGATATTTGGGACTTAAAAAACCCAACACATAGCTTTACATCTTCTCTTCCTAGGCTATGTCAGAAAACAGTGGTATAATGGTGCTTATTCTGACAACTTATTTTTTGTTCTTTTTCTGAGCATACGTATCTGATATCTATAATATATGTCATCTAGCCTGGTAATTCTCTTATACCAGCTTTTCTCCCAAGCTACAAGCCAACCTTCCCATCAACTCACTGTCAGTGCCTTCAATTCAAGAACAGATTTGTTCTACCCCAAACTCTAGGACTTTGTCCGGCTCACCACTTTTATGATCGCCATGGCTGCAAACATCAGAGACACTTTGTGTGTGCATCAGAGGTAAAGGAAATAGGTCTTTGAAATCTTTCCATTTTTCCAAAAACTGTTTTGGAAAATTTCAAATCTTTCCGGAGGGCGACAGAATTATGCCATGAACTTCTGTGTCCTTGTCATCTAACAACTCATTACCAGCTCATGGCCAACCTTGTTTTCTCTTTCTGTATCTACCCCAATCAGATGATTTTGAAGCTATAAATGTTTCAGTATGTATTTCTAAAAGATAGGGATTCTGTAAAAAAAATAGCCACAACACTTTATCACTGAAAATTAATTAATAGCCTATGATATATCGAGTCATTGTTCCACTTCTGCTATTTGTCAACTGTCTCATAATTTTGTTCTTGTGGTTAACACCTGTGTGATTCAGGTTGATATAAAGTCCACACACCCCCATCAGCAGGTCTGTTTCCTTAGTCTGTAAATGCTCTGATTCCCCCCCTCTCTCCCTTTTTCCTTACAATTCATTTGTTGAAGAGTCCACTGTGGTGGTCTTGTATGGTTTCCTGCAGTTAGGATTTTGTTGATTGGATTCCCAGGAAAGTTTGTTTAGTGTGTTCTAGAGTCCCCCGCGTTTCCTATAAATTGACAGTTTGATAGAGAAGCATCGTACGCATTATTTGGCAAAGCGGCTGCATAGGTGACATATTCTATTTCTATAAGGAGGTTCACCACTATAAGGAGGTTCAGCTGGTCCAGTGACCATCTTCTGAGAACCACGGATCTGGAGCTATTATTTTGTTAGTGGTTGAAAGGTAGTGATGTTCTAGTCTCTCTCTCCTTCTTAATTCATTAACTAGAACGCATTTATACAAAAATGTTCCAAATATTTTATTTGGTCACCTTGGGGTAGAGTCTGTATAAGGAAGGCACTATAAATGTTTGATTCTTTACCTTTATCTGCCAGTTTCCTTTACTGATCTTCAAACTGCTTCGTCTTTAACCATGGGAACCTTGGAGACGTTTTGAGTCCGTGTTCTCCCTTGTCGAATACCTTGTGGTCAGTCCAGCAGCGACACCCTCGTACCCCACTGTCCCCACCCCGTGCCCACCCTCCTCCCCACGGCAGCTCCTTTCACACACCAGTAGGTGTCCCATGAACCTGTCCTGTGAAATTCCAGGCACATCATTACTCAAAAAATTCTGGGTGACTCATCAAATTAAATATAGACCTTGGCATTGGCATTGGAGTCCTGGTTTTTCTCACTCCTGCCCTGAAATTGGGAAGTCCCACCTCAGAGCCTTTGCTCATCCCGCCGCTCCGCCTCAGCTCTCCCTACTCTCTCTCAGTACTTCATCCATCCTAAATGCCACTTGTCTTATGGATCGCTTCCTGATGTCTTCAGTTAGGAAGCTGAGCCCTTCTGAGGCGTTTGCCTGCATTCTGTACTTCTCTTAAAGTATTTTCTCGGTGGCTTCGTACTGTCACTAGCAGGCTTGTCTATTACTCTCTCTAGTAGCAATGGTCTCTTGATGGTTCCACTCAACTGCATACTTCTGGGGCATCCTGTCCTACAGCTTTCCTATTTGTAGGATTACGTTGAAAATGAAGTATTAGCCATGAACTCAACTAATAGCTACTGAAAGAGATGTGGATTTATATATATTTATAGCTATAGAAATACTTATATTTATGTATATCTCATATCTATGAACTCCAAGGCACAAAAAAGTCCCTATTTTTTTCATCTGAATGTTCAATGCAACAACATAATTCTGCAGAGAGACAATTCATGGAGAGTCAGTAATCTCCCCATATCCATTTCAGTAAGCTAGGAGCGCAAATAATTCTCTTCTTGCTCTATCTGTAACTTCCTCTTATTTGAAACCCTTAATCTCACTCCAGTCCACAAAGATCTGAACCTCCATTCGTAAATTCGGGTGATCCAATTTATCTGACATAGTATACACTGCTCTGTCTGGTTACATATCACTCAAATATGTCTGCATTCTGACTGATCCACCAGGCTAAATTTGGAAAGACGGGGTTTTTGAAAATCAGCTTTCAGGAATAATAGATGAGAAAACTGACCTACCTCTGTTGCAAGCAAATTGGAGAGAGGTTTCCCACACTTCACGGTGCTGAACCCTGAAAAGCCAGAAGGAAAAAATCAGGTGGATAATTTTAATGTCTGTTGCTATGACAACTAACCCAGCCACTTCGGCTAGGATATAGACAATTATGCCAAAGCAGGGATTCTCGGCCTGGAGTCCCCAAGCCACGCTGCCAAGTAAACCTTCCAAATCCCCCTCTGGCAACATGAAAAATGAAATCGAGTGTACCAGAATTCACACCCTTGTCTGGGGAAACACCTGTAAGAGAGGCCATAAACGACTCACTGATTAATGCCAGAAACCAGAATAAATTGCCTTGGTGCATTATTATGGCACGAACCATCTGGAGGGACCGTCAGATTCACAAGTCATGCCTAACATCACGAGAGGGGATCTGCTGACACCCACGGAGAAAATGACCACTGTCTCTCATTCTCATAATGCAAGAGTTCTAGGAGGCATCCAGCATTTTACTGTGCTTGCTGAGAGGGACTTTCATTTCAGGTGTTGAGTAAATGCAATTCTCCATTGTATTCTCAATATTATAATAAGCTGGAAGCCCAAGAATACTTCTGTTCAGGATTCTAATTGTGCCGTTATCTGCATTCTTAAAATGATTATGGAAGGATTTGAGATTACAGGTAGGGTTCTCTTAAGAATCCATTTGGGGTTGAAATTTAATTCCTCTGCTGTCCATTGGTCCTTCATGGGTTAAAAAAAAGTCCACCTTCCCAAAATAAGGAAAATCCCATCTGCAGAAGGCCAAAAAAGTCAAATATACAATCTGCAAACAAATGACTTTCACTTGTTCTTTGAGAACAACACCAAGTGTGAAATGGAAAGGCAAATATTTTTCTGGAAATAATTTCCACATGTGTGCATGTGTGTGTTTGTGTGTGTCTAGGGACAGAGGGGGCAGAATGGAAACCACTGCGAGGTGTAGGGTATGGGAATTCGGAATTGCTACTTCCTTCTGCCTTTTTTCCTGAGGTGCTAAATTTTAGCACAGTGCTTCTTGTTCCTTAATTAATGATTAAACAAATTCGATTCATGATTTAACTTAATTAAACAACTAATGAATTTGTGTATGCAGGAATCATTAATGCGGCATGTGAGGCAGGGCCTCTAGGGCATGGTTAACTTGGTTCTTCACAGCTCAGTAAACAGTATCTAGAGCTGTACACATGTCTCTTTGCTTAGAGGCCACACCCGTGCTGTAGACTCATCTCATCCTTTCCGGGTTAGTGACATGCGTAGACGCTATATGCGTAGATTACCCTTTACGTATGAGGATAATTTCTCTGGTACATTTGCTAAGAGACACAGATTTGGAAATGTGTTTCCATCAGGGACAATCAGCTTAGTTATTCTTTAAAAGCTACTGAGACCTATTATAGAATTGCTCAGGGGCAACTCATTTTAGGAGGACAAAATGCAATCTTGTTATATTTTTAGAGATTCTCATTTCTTTTTGAAAGTACAATGGCATCTCAGAAATCCAACTGAAAGGCCACTTTGTGAGATAGAACATTTGAAAAAAAAAAGGTTTTTGGAGGCCCTTACTTTGGGATGACAATGCGCCTTTCTTTCCTGGATTGAGGTACCATTTTGGAAAAAGGAAAGAGAGAGAAGACAACCATCACACATCAACACTTCACAACGGTCCTGTGTTGTGGATACATTAGCTCATTTGGGATGTTTTCGTCTTGATTTTCAAGGAGGGAATCAGGGCCTGGAGAGATGAGCCAACCTGCCCAAGGTCACCCAACTAATATGCAGTAGAGCTGGGGAAGCTTTGACATCTGTCTGTGTTTGTGCCATACCATCCATCGAAGAATGTCTAGCACGTAACTAATTGATCGCTTGCGGTTCTAATGTACATGACAACAGTTTGTTTTCTAAAGTAGGCAAACATTTCCCTCAGAATCTCATTGACACTCTTAATTTGCTTAGCAAACCATTTTATCCTGAGTCATGCCAAGGAAAACTTCAGTGATCCCCTGTCTCAATTATCACTGACTTCAAATTAGGAAGTCCTATTTAATGAGGTTACACTGTAGATGACATAAAAGATATGGAGGCTTTCTACCTGGGTTATTCATATAGAGCAGCCCAGACTTAGAGCAAACCTCTGATGAGGAAAAACGGAGAGCAATTGGCAGCGTTGCCATGGGAAGCAAAGCTGGGAGTTGTACAGTTGCCTTTTGAGTTTGTGAAATACATTTAAACAACTGACATTGCTTTAGGTCGCTCTCTGAATATCTGTATTTTGGAGACAGAGTTGTTTCAAGTCATTAGTCTTTTCATCCTGTGTAGACAAATTATAGGATCTCCTGGGGATGGCTCTTTCTGCTGACCCCAGCCTTTATCCACAAGCACAGGGGCTCTGTGAGAGTGAATGGATTAAAATTAGCCTATTTCAACAAACTCCTGCGTCCATATTTATTGATCACTCCTGGACTTTACCTTTCTTCCTTCCTTTATTTCTTTCTTTTTAAGATTTTATTTATTTATTTGTGAGAGAGAGAGAGCGCATGAGAGGGGGGAAGGTCAGCGGGAGAAGAAGACTCCCCTCCGAGCAGGGAGCCTGAGGTGGGACTCTATCCAGGACCCTGAAATCATGACCTGAGCTGAAGGCAGTCACTTAACCAATGGAGCCACCCATGCATGCTTCCCCAGTCCTGGACTTTTCTGAACTGTGCCTTTTCCTTGAATAGGCTCACGGCACAAGCAACGTGAAACGTTAGGCCACAGCTACTGAATTCACAAAACATGGAATCTAAGCAGTCCACGTCCTTGTAAGGTTGGTGGATGGCAGAAGAAGCATGGGTCATGTATGAGCAGTCTCAAAATGCTGAAGTCCTTAGCTCTTGGTAGGATCAGGAGGACGCCATGGAAGAGCCTGGATGATCCTTAAGAGCAGAGACTCCCAGGTGTGAGCTTCCAGAAAGTGCTGTCTTGGGTGGATTAAATCTCATCATGAGAAGACAGGGAAGGTCAGGATAGAGAGAGACTTCAGCTGCTGCCTCCTTCTGTCTCACCTTCCAAACTCCCTCAAGAAGGAAGAGAGGCAAACGTCAAGTGCTCCAAAGTAGTCCAGTTCTGGTTGAGGCTAAGAAAGGGACTTTCAGGAACACTGACTTGCCCTAGTTCTTCAACTTGGGCAATGGTTTGCTTTGCCTTCAAATGCATCCTCTTCTGAGTTTGCTAGTGATCAACTATTTCTTTCCGAGCACCTACAGAGAAATTTCTCTCAGATCTTAGGACCAGAGAAATCTGTATCCCTGAGTAACAACTGGCTTGTTTTGAGTTCACGTACACCATGACTCTGGAATCTGATCATATTTCTCTGTTGCTTTGTCTCCTAAGGAGTTTAGAGCAGGGTTTCTGACTCATCATGTTGGTGACAGCCCTTGAATCCTCATTATTTTTCACCCGTCTCTGGTTTACCAGATTTGCCCTTTTCGTGCCAACTCTGTTTCTCCAGTCCCTGTTCTGAAATTTTCAGGACGTGTCAACAGAATGACCAAAGAACATTATAATCTCTTCATCCTTCTGTGTTTGCACACTGCATAATTCTAGGAAATGCCATTCACATAGACTATAATGTAACCACAGTGTGAATGGTGCCTTCCAGAGTTGTGCAGTGCATAACTTGCACAACCATTCGTGGGCACCCTGCCAGAAGACAATCTCCCCCAGAGGCTCCATTCTGTTCTTAGATGGGATAGACTTACATTTCACAGTCTGGGATTCTTCAAGAACAATGGGCCCAAATAATTTGAACCATGACTTAGCAACGCCCACCTATGCTTTTCTTCTTCTGTGATTTCCTTTTGAAACAGTGTAAACAGCTGGGAGAAAATCTAAAGTATAAAATGGTACCATTGTATGTATTGTATGTATTCTGACAGAATTATATGTATTCTGACAAAACCCACAACTTGGATAATTCTGTCTTCATTGATCCAGTTAAATTCTTGGAAGAATGCGTGGCACCCCCTTTGCTATGGTGACTTTATAGGGTCAATCGCCCTTTTTCTCCATTCATTATGTTTGTCCTTCATGGAGATGCCTGGGGTCAAATGCTGTTTCTACTCAGCTGCCCTGAAAGAGATTACTGTGTCAGACAATTCCTTCTGCAATCCCTGAACCCATCTTCTTCTACCTTTTCCTAAGCACAGGTGGAGGGCCCTGACTAGCCTCTTTGTCCATAACAAGAATGGAGGACAGACCTCTTCGAATTACCTGGAGGGACGCTATCTCCTACTCCCTGATTAGCAGAATGCGTGTTACGTTCCCAACACCTAAGATGAGTTGGTCCCAAGATAACTTCCCTCGTGTCATCTTGGAGCTTCTGAAGTTTTCTACATTTAGTAAACCAAACACATCCTTATCATTCATATGCCCAGAAAGCATTTTAGAGTCCACACCAAATCCATCTGCTTTTAGGATTCTTTCCTGCCCATACTAAACTGATAACCCAAACCCAAACACAAGAGTACACAACATGCAGGGACAAGTGGTAATTTAGCAGTAAATGTTGTTACAATACAGAGACTCAAGGTGAGCAGATTTACGTATGGGGACTTAAATGTAAGTACGTGATTTGCCTGCATCATAGAGAGGGTAGCTCTGAGAAATTTCGTGTTTAGGCCGGAAATACGATGCTAACAGTGGTTTTCTTCTCAGTCTGCATAGGTTTGGGGTTGAAGGATAAAGGGAAACAGACTCCACTCCAGTAGGGGACCGTCTCATTTCAGAACATAAAAATGTTAGCAGCATAGTGCAGAGACTGTTGGGACAGTGAAGGCAGCTTCGGTTGGAGTTCAGGGTCTGGGATGCTGTTTTCTCCCGGTCTAACCGAGGCCCCTGCCTTAGTAGATGGGCCGAAATGAGGGAAAGTACATGACATGATCGTGTGGGACACTTCCAGGCAGAAGGACATTCTTCTGTGATGGGTACTCTGGGCGTCTCGATGATGATACTGGGATAAGGTCCTCCCAGGGATGAGAGATGACCAGAGAGGACTGTTAACAGTATCCACTTTTTCTTTGTAATTTATTGGAGCATAAATGAATATTGCTCTGTGAGATGCTATTACCTTTTTCCATTTCCACTTCGTTAAGAAACTGGTTCAAAAGAAGAGAAAAGGAAAGGAAAGAAAAAGGGAAAGACTTCTCCGGATGTGGCAAAGACTGATCTCAATTCTGGTCTGGTTTTCTGTTCCTTTTGTGTGGACCTCCGTCTCCCTACCCTTTGGTGTCTACCAATGCTATCCTTGGCCTTTCCTGTCTGGGCCTGGGCACCATGTGCTAATATCAGAGTTTCTACTCCCAGCCGATGCTCGAGGTGAACATCAGATGTAATCGTTATCAATTGTGTTTTCAAGGAGGTCTGCCTCCCCCAGTGTGCTCCGCAAAACACCACCTGCTGCTAATGACCGGTTGCAGGGAAAGCCTTGCTCTGGGCTGCGCCAAACTCTGACTCGACTCACCGGCTCAGTCCGTTCTGTGTCCTGGGTCTGCTTTATAAGAACAGTCACGGCCATCCCGTGTGAATTAGGGTGCCGAGGGCTGGCTTGGAATCTCATTTAAGTGTCATAGCAACAGTATGAAACCGCCCTGCTATTAGCCCATTGCAGACAGGCCCTGGGAGACGCAGGAAGACACGGACAGACGTTAAGTCAGAGCTGGGGCTTAGCCCCAAGGGACCGAGGGCAGCTCCTGCCTTCTTCTCCATCACATTCTCTCCATCTCTGTACCGCACGCTAGATCTTTCTGTTGGGCAAGTGACTTCCTTTATAAAGTTCAAACTGAAAACAGACCCTCCATCGGGTATGAACACGGGGCCCGGGTTTTCCTCTAAGACTGGCTGGTGAAGGTCCTCCCGCCACTGACGGCGAGGATGCCAGGAGCCGCCAGCACAGCTCCCGGCACCCAGCAGGACTCTAAATAAGGCGTCTCCTTTTCTCTTTGTTCGCTTTTGCCAGGGAGGAGAATGCCGGGTTCTGTGTGCTGCGTCTGCGAACACCTTCATGTGCTTGTCCCAAGGCTTTTCACTCATTCTGGGTGTCTGATGAATAGTAATAGCAGCGAGACAAGACAGTTGCCTTGATGACGATGCTGAGTCACTCCCTCATGGCCCTCTGAGAGACGAGGCTGTCACATGAGCTACGTGGCTGTCGTAGCTCGGGAGTGACACCGCCCTGTGTGTCTCCTGCACGAGCCTAGCTCAGCGAGATGACAACGAGACATCTGTTAGTGTGAACTTCTAAATATCAAGGTTGATGCCTAACAAGAGTGTCTCTGAAGCTCGCATCATTCCCATGTCAGAGGGCGACATCCGGCAGTGAGGTCAGGCAACAGAGGTGGCAAAAAGAATGTGTGTTCTTGGTCGAGCTGGGAGCATGCGTCCCTTCCCCTGGCAAAGCCGCCCTCGTGTTTATGAACGTACTCAGAGAAGATGGTGTCTTTCTCTGGCTGCGTTCGGTTCAGAATGAGCAACCCAGCTGAGAAGACGCAGTGGGTACACATGCATTTTTTAAACTCTCTTTCAAACTCGCCTGAATCTGGAGTTCTTGGAAATTGATTCTGGTGGAGAAAATCTGCATCCATGTTGTGGGATAAAACCCCAAAGCTGGAAAAGGTTTTCGATAGTTCTGTGACTCACCCCAGCCTGGCCTGGGCTCCTCTGGTGACCTGCACTTATTTTATTGAAGGGTGAGTAAAGTCGGACATGGTCAGTATCAGACGCTAGAGCAGGAATAGCAGCGGCTGCACAAGCCAGACTCCGTTTCCCTGCAGAGCTCGGGGGATTTGTTCAAACCCAGGGAGGCATATATGATAGGTTCTGCCTCTAGCGTTTCCAGCACGGCCAGCAGGTTTGCAGAAACAAGATGTTTTGGAAACAGCTCGAAATTTCTTACTTAATCTCAGAAGGTATTTAGACATGATTCTCTTCAGTGTGATAGTCTAGTATAAAATTAAAGCCATGGATCTTAAAGTGAATAGAAAAATCCATACGTTGGTAGTGCATTCTCATGGCTATTTTTGGTGGTTAATATTAAGAAACTATACCATGAAGAACCATGCTCAAGTGAGAGCCACATAATAGTCATGATGTTCCCATAGTACTAATTCAGTATTTCAATATATTACAGAAAAGATATTTCTTTTCTGGACTTTTCTAACTGCTTCGAAGCCGAGTTCACAAATACCAGATTTTGAAGATGCAGTTTGTTTCCTGGGACCTAACAAGAGATGCTCACCTATACCGTGATTTCTACCAGTAGAAGAAAAGGACACAAAAATGCACTACACGCCAAGGGAAAAATTCAACAGTGCTCTAAATGTAGTGCAGTTTTATTAACTTGGGACAGCGAAGCCAACTATATTTGGAAAAATTAAGATGTAGCAGACAAAATGTTTATGTTTTTTCTTCTCTTCCTGTGGCACGATTTTGAGTCGAAGCTTGAAAAGAGATGCTGATGAGCAGGACAGAAGTAAAGGTGGCTAGGTGACTAGGTGACTAGGCGTGGGTGTGCCTCCTTTTCCCACAGAGACTCTTTTCGACGTCTGATTATGTGAAATGCTTTGGGGTAGCGCCCTTGTTAGACATGCCATTCGTCTCTGAGAGATGGCACGTAAATCCTCTGTTTATTTTATTTTAGAAAAATGAGCCTTCCATTGACCCACGAGGTCTTGGTAAGAAAAGTAAAAGCACATCCTTGGCTTGAGTTCTGTGAGTAGTAATTCCAGTGGGCATGTGCTCCTGCTCATTGACATTTTCCTGCTGTTTCAGTCCCTTTATTTTAATGAAGGGTTTTAAAAAATATATTTTTAAAGATTTTATTTATTTATCAGAGAGAGAGAGAGGACACAAGCAGGGGGAGAGGCAGGCAGAAGGAGAAGCAGACTCCCCGCTGAGCTGGGAGCCTGATGTGGGACTTGATCCCAGGACCTTGAGATGATGACCTGAGCTAAAGGCAGATGCTTAACTGACTGAGCTGCCCAGGCTCCCCTGGTTTTTTGTTGTTGTTGTTTGTTTGTTTGTTTGTTTTTAATTAGGGCAAGAACTCTGGTTTTTAAAGAAACTTCTCAGACTCCTCTTTTTCTTTTCTTTCCCCTCCCCCTTCTCCCCCTTCTCCCTACCCCCTCTTCCGCCTCCTCTTCCTTCTTCTTTGATGGACGAGGCACAGGAGACGTGGTTAGGAGAATTTGTTGCCTACTTTTGATAACCCTGATTAAGTTTGTGAGGGGGTAGTTGTCCTGTGTGTACTTTTCCATTTTCCAACAGTGCAAGGAGGGAATGGGACGGTGATGCAGCCTGTGGCCTGGGAGTCAGACAGACAAAGGTCACAGCGTGGCTCAGATCCTCCTAGCTCTGTGACCTTGGGCAGGGAGGCCAATATTAGCACTCATCCCACAAAGCTGCCTGAAAAGAGAAGGGTGAAAAGGTCAATGCATTTTTTTAGGGTAGACAATTTGATAGTAAGCAAAACCAAAATCTGGTCAGTCTTGTCTTTTATAGTATTTATGCTTTCTATTTAACTGTACCCTGTTACATTGGCTAAGACTTGTGGCACAATGCTGTTAGCAATCATTCTAGCAAACAGATATCTTATCTTTTCAAATTTCAAAAGGAATATGTATTTCTAATATTTTGCTCTCATTCCTGGCTTGCTGAACATTTTGTCATGGATAGATACTGAATTTTATCTAATGCTTTTCATCATGGCTTGAAACTGGACTACTTCTTTACACTATGCACAAAAATAGACTCAAAATGGATGAAAGACCTCAATGTGAGATAGGAATCCATCAAAATCCTTGAGGAGAACACAGGCAGCAACCTCTTCAACCTTGGCCACAGAAACTTCTTGCTAGACACATCTTTAAAGGCAAGGGAAACAAAGGCAAAAATGAACTATTGGGATTTGATCAAGATAAAAAGCTTTTGAACAGTCAACGAAACCAAAAGACAACCGACAGAATGTGAGAAGATATTTGCAAATGACATATCAGACAAAGGGCTAATATCCAAAATCTATAAAGACCTTATCAAACTCAACACGCAAAGAACAAATAATCCAGTCAAGAAATGGGCAGAAGACGGGAACAGATATTTCTGCAAAGAAGATAACCAAATGGCCAACAGACACATGAAAAATTGCTCAACATCACTCAGCATCAGGGAAATACAAATCAAAACCACAATGAGATATCACCTCACACCAGTCAGAATGGCTAAAATTAAAAAAACAGAAAACAAATGTTGGTGAGGATGCAGAGAAAGGGGAATCTTCTTACACTGCTGGTGGGAATGCAAGTTGGTGCAGCCACTCTGGAAAACAGTATGGAGGTTCCTCAAAAAGTTGAAAACAGAGCTACTCTATGACCCTGCAATTGCACTACTGGGTATTTACCTGAAAGATACAAATGTAGGGATCCGAAGGGGCACGTGCACCTCAATGTTTACAGCAACAGTGTCCACAATAGCAAAACTATGGAAAGAGCCCAGTTGTCCCTTGACAGATGAATGGATAAAGAAGATGTGGTCCAGGGGCGCCTGGGTGGCTCAGTGGGTTAAGCCGCTGCCTTCAGCTCGGGTCATGATCTCAGGGTCCTGGGATCGAGTCCCGCATCGGGCTCTCTGCTCAGCAGGGAGCCTGCTTCCTCCTCTCTCTCTGCCTGCCTCTCTGTCTACTTGTGATCTCTCTCTGTCAAATAAATAAATAAAATCTTTGAAAGAAGATGTGGTCCATATATATAATGGAGTATTATGTAGCCATCAAATGAAATCTTGCCATTTGCAATGACGTGATTGGAACTAGAGGGTACTGTGCTTACTGAAATAAGTCAATCAGTGAAAGACAATTATCATATGATCTCACTGATATATGGAATTTAAGAAACAAGAGAGAGGATCATAGCGAAAGAGAGGAAAAAATGAAACAAGACAAAACCAGAGAGGCAGATAAACCATAGGAGACTCTTAATCTCAGGAAACAAACTGAGAGGTGCTGGAGGAGGGGTCGGTGGGAGGATGGGGTGGCTGGGTGATGGACATTCAAGAGGTTGTGGTGTTGTGGTGAGCGCTGTGTATAGTGTAAGACTGATGAATCACAGACCTGTACCCCTGAAGCAAATAATACATTATATGCTAATAATAAAAAATAAATAAAATAAAATATAAAAATAAAAATAATTTAAAAATTTTAAAAAGCTGTAGACAGACACGGACCACATGAACATGAATTTTGATATTGGAGTGCCATGGGGTAGGAGTGGGTATGCTGGACATGGATCTAGAAGAACTAGATTAGATCCTGTGTCTTTCACTTACTACAGATCCTTAAATTGGGCTTCCCTGAATGGGTCTGGGGGAAGCTAAATTCCAGAATTAATATGTAAAGGTTATATGTCTGACATTTTCCTGGGAAAGATTCTAGCACTTTCATTAAAAAGCCAAGTATCCCTGATTTACTCATTTTTGGACTTGGGTGTGTGACGTCAGTTCCAGGAGCTTCTGGTTGCTTATTCTCTAAAGAGGGGATGGTAAGTGCTACTTACTTCAAAGACTAGATGTGGGGACGTCTGGGTGGCTCAGTTGGTTGGACGACTGCCTTTGGCTCAGGTCATGATCCTGGAGTTCCAGGATCGAGTCCCACATCGGGCTCCCAGCTCCACGGGGAGTCTGCTTCTCCCTCTGACCTTCTCCTCGTTCATGCTCTCTCTCACTGTCTCTCTCTCAAATAAATAAATAAAATCTTAAAAAAAAAAACACCTAGATGTGGACTCAAATGGTAAAAAGTCAAACTGAAGTGCGTATGTACCGAAGGAACGGTTTTGAGAATAAGTAAATATGGTGGGAGATAAAATCTTACAAACCGTTTACCTTAAAAACAGGCTTATGAAAACATTCAACAAATATTTAAATAAATTGGGAAAGCCAATTGCAGAAAAGGAGGATTCTGTCATAAAATTTACACACGTACACACATATTCTTACCCCCAAATCCCACTATTATCACCACAAAAGAAACTGTGCTGGGCTGAATTAACCTTATCCACCAAGCATAGCATTAAGCTAAAGCAAACATTTCAGCAAGGCTTCCTGATTCGTTAATAGCAGAATAAACACACGGCCTTCCTATAATGGAACACATAAAGAGGCTACTGGAATTGTAGCAAGTAGAGCCGGGGAAGATAAAGAGAGAATTTAAATTGCAGTCCTCCCTGCTCTGGCTTTCATATTCTTCATCATCTTTTCCATTTGATCCACGTGGCTTGGTTGCTGGAGGTACTTTGAACTCAGAACCCCCACATTTTGAAGGGCGAGCTTTGTTTCTGATCTAATTTTGGGGTTTCCTACTGGAGCATCTGAGGGGTATCTTTCCAGCGTGGGACTTGAGGATATCAAATAAGGTGATCTCTGAGCTCATGACATCTTTTCCAACTGAACTAAGTTGCAAAATTCTGAACAATCACAGGGATTGTTGGATGGTCTTGCTTTGCACTTTTCCACCTGAAATTCCATTTTATGTAATGGTTTCAATTCAACTCCCCCCCAAAATTTATCATAGATATATCAGGGGCCAAAGTTTTCTGTGACCGTATGAGTGAAGAATGGCCAAATGGAGACTCTGAAAACTCTAAGTGCAGTGAATATTGAGACTTCAAGGGGAGGACGTCACTTAGACGTTAACAAGACAAAGCATAGAATTACAAAGAAGATGCCAATGAGATATCAAGCCAAAGGAAAACATTTTATTAGAAGATGGGGGTATATGAACCATAAATACAATTAATATTGCCTTACTTTAAGGAGAAAGACTTAGACATTTTCCAAAAGAGGGAGGTCTGTGATCTTATGTGTTTGACGTATGAAGGTGTATGTGTGTGTCTGTGTGTGGAGAGAAAGAAGTTATAATATTAATGTCTGTTAAGTGCTTTCTGTGTGGGGCATCTCTGTGGCTCAGTCGGTTAAACGTCTGCCTTCAGCTCAGGTCATGGTCCCAGGGTTCTAGGATCAAGCCCCACATTGGGCTTCCTGTTCAGCGGGGAGCCTGTTCTCCCTCTCCCTTTGCCTCTCCCCCTGCTTGTGTGTGCTCTCTGTCAAATAAATGAATTTTAAAAATCTTTTAAAAAATAAATGCATTCTATGTGCTCTGCACTAGCCCAAGGGTTTTATATAAGCATGAAGTTTGATCAATCTTTTTTTATTGCTCTCACATTACAGAAAAGGAAACTGAGCCTAAAAAGAGGCACTTCATTGTCTACACTTTCGACTGCAGGACCAACATTTGAAAGGCAAGGTAGTTTGATTCCTGAAATTTGTTTGTATGCAAATCTCTGGAGTGCAAAAATCAGAGACCCAAATAAAAAGGTTGATGTGACCCACCAGATGTCAAGGAGTTATTGCAAATGGGAACTTTCAGATCAGAAACCACAGACAATGATGAATCCGGGTCTATAGTCTTGAAACTGAGCACTTTGTCTTCTAGGAACCGAGCTCCCATGTCCTTTCTTGCTCTTGTTTCTGGATGAGTGGATAAGTCAGCGAAGTCTACACTGTAGTGAAGTTATAAAAAAATTAGAGAGCCAGATCCGAAGAAAGAATGGCTGGAATGTCACCTGATCCATGGGAGGGTCCCCTCATTCAGAAACATTGATGCCTATAAGAAACGAAGCTATCTGAATGCTGGTGGGCTTGCTTGTGCAATGTTCAAGTGCAAAAGAACGCACCCAGGACCCCATTTTAAAAGAAGATTTGCATTATACCTAAGAAAATTTTGTTTGGAAAATATGTACATAAAAATGTGATTTAATTGATAGCTAAGTGAGAATACAGATAAATCATTTTTTTCTATTTATATTATTCTATTCTAAAATTTAGGTAATACATATAAGAAAGCGGGCAGTTTTAAAAACCAATTAGATAAGCACATATTAAGTGTCAGCCACGGGTCAGCCACTTTGCTGGGAAATTCAAGACGCAGGGGGTTAACTCCGTTAGGGACCAGACCCTGATGGTCTTATTCACGTCTGTTGACCCACTGTCCTGGATAGACATAGAGTAGGATCCCATAAATATTTGTTTGATAAATATAAATGGAGAGAGACTGAACAACCACTGAGAAATTAATATTTAAATTTTTTCTGTATCCTGTATAGAAAGATACACAGGCTAGGGTGCAGAGTTAGAAGCATGGAAGCGAAAATTCATTGGTGGGTGGGTGGGGTCAAGCATTGTGAACTGGAGACTCCTTCCAGGAGTTGATGCCTGAACCGAGTCTAAGAATAAAGAGGCCGGCGGGGTAGATGGCCGTGATACCCAGAGGGTGAGGATGAAACAGGAGGGAGGAAGAATACCATAGACAAAGGAAGCTGCATGAAAACAGCAATGCACTGGCCAGTTCAGAGTTATTAGAAATAGCTGAAGAAGGAGAGAAAGAGAACACTGCAGAGAAATGAAGCTTCTAGAATGACTTTTTGCAGAGGAAAAGACCAAGGATTCCATGCAAAGCAAATTAAGACTCTGAAATAAAATGCCATGAGAGTGGAGAACATGACAGAATCAATAGGCACAAGAAAATACAGGAAGAAAGCAGTTATGGACCAAATCAGAAGAAAACGTATTCCTGCAGAAACTCTAATCACATGCTATTCCATTCGCATAAAAATGGCACAAATCTTTCTTTTTTGTTGGTGGGAGTTTTGAATGGTTTCAATGGACTTTTGGCTTATCTTTTTTTTCCCCCTAAAATAATTATGCACATCATCATTTTGTCTTTAGTAAGAATATACTTAAGGAGGACATATCAGAAATTCATGAATAGGTTATAGAATTATATAAATATTTAGTAAAATGGTTTTAAAATGTCAATCTGGGGATTCGTTTCTCAATAAATACTGTTAACATCTGTCTAAAGCAGTAAGTATTTTAAAAAGATGAGGGAAAGCAAAAAAAAGAAGGATGGAAGGAAGGAAGGAAGGAAAAAGAAAAAAGAAAGAAAGAAAGAAAGAAAGAAAGAGAAAGGAAAGGAAAGAAAAGAAAAAAAAGGGAGGGAGAAGGGAGGGAGGGAGGGAAGGAGAAAAGGAAGAATGGAAGGAGGGAAGCAGGGAAGGAAGCAGGAAAGGAGGATGTGAGGGAGAAGAAAGGGGGATAGGGGGGTGATAATAAATTCCTCCAAACCTTGCTATGTGTAGACAGTAGAATGACCTATGTAGCAAGAGCAAGTTCCACTACTCCTTCAAGAACCTTGTCTCAATAAGCATTATTTATGTCTGGGTATTCTATCCATTGTTGCCACTCATTGAGAAATAACCAAAAACTCTGTGTCAAAACGAGTCAGAGGAGGTATAAGGGACTGTCTAATGCCATGACTAAAAAAGAAAGGAGCCCCGGGTCATTGAGAATGGTCATCCATTTGGGTCCCACCAATAACCTGGAAACGGAGAATACTCCTAAAATCCCCCTTCTAAGATGGGGAACAGTGTTCCTACCTGGAATCAGAGTTCCAACAGCAAACATTTTTTTCCTCAAAGGACTTTACATGCAGACTTCCAGAAACTCTGTGCTGTCTCCTCCCCTTTTGATTAAAACAAAAATAATAAAGTGTTCAAAATTACTGTAATTTCATCCTCTGTACTTATGCTCCAGTTTCTAACGTCATGTCCTTTTAACCTAAATGACTTTCATCTGTCACCGCACGTTCAGTGAGCGGCATCAGAGTCTCTTCCACAACTTTACACATACAGACTTTCTGACAAATACAGGGCACGTCATTTTCTGGGTGACTAACGGGCGCCGGGCCCATGGCGATGGATGATTTTATGCCACTGCTCCTTGTTTAATCAAATCAAAGCAGATATGGTTGATTACATGGGCAAAAAGCTTCTGAATAAACACGTTTGTTCAGGAGTAACTAAGCATTAGATAATATTATGTAATGTGGAAGGAAGTAACTGCCTGGCTTAATGTTATGGTTTCCATGGCAACCACATCAGTGAAGGGTAAGGGAGTTCAGACATAGCGGTTTCTTTCACGCAGAAATGGAATATCTCCACGTGCGTGATGGGTTTTTTGGGGTGCCTTTAAACAAGTATCGCACTCGTTAGAGAGTGATTTGAGTTACTAATCAGTAAAAATCTGGGGACTGTCACCTTAGAGAGAATGCGGGTTGGCGTTGCCTGTCCGGAGTTCTTTAGGGATAGAAAGGATGCTCGGACTGGCAGAGGGAGAGAGCCACATGCATTTTACATGGATGAGGCGGGTGGATTCCACACGTAGCTTCCTTCACATGCAGGCTCTATGAGCCATGGGTGTTTCTTCCTTCTTTTCCCAAAACAAAGACAGCGATGGTGATAAAGAAAGGGGAAATCCCGGCCAAATGCTGAACCCTGCAGAGGGTAGTTCCTGCGGAAAGCGCAGAAGGGTTCATTATGGGTGGTTGCGGGGGGAGGCAAGAGGAGGCTTGGGTTTTGTATTCAGCAGGGCTCTGCAGGCTCTCCTGTTCCTTTATCAGCCACAGCTATGCCGTCCAACAGGGAGGGGAAGGAAGATGCCCAGGGAACATCAGAACCTGCTCCTGCCTTGTTGTTCCCGGATCATTTGGTTCATTTTCATCCCCTGGGTCAGATGAGGAAGAAAGTTGAATATACCGATTCTTCTGAATTGCAGGTTATACCTCCGTAAGACTTGGAGAAATCCAATTATGTTTTATTCTGTGGTTGAAGGGGAAATTCAATTCCACGGTCAGGATGAAGGGCTGAGAGCCGGGAGAGCTGAATTCTGCTCTTGTCTCATTCACCTGCATGCTTCATGCTGTTCCTCTTAATGGCTCAGGTGTGGTTTCCCCGCCCCCCTCTTAACTCTCCAAGCCTGGCTTTTTAATTACAGGAGCTTCGGAGGTTCCTTCCAACCTGAAGGTGTTCATTAACCGTGGACCTCAACTTTTTAATTCCTCTTCAATGCTTCTTTGCTCCCCCTTCCGAGAAGGTTAGTAGAGAGAAGACTATGTTTCTAAGGTGTGCTTAGAGGACACAAAAAGGGGTTTCCACTTCGATTTGTTCCGAATCTAGTGCTGGTCCTTGTGTCAAGTGTCCCACCTGTACTGTCATTCATAAGCGTGCATGTCCTCCTCTTCCTTTTATTCTGACAGCCTCGAGGAGGGCTGCTACCCGGATTCCCCACGATCACACATTTATAAGGCCAGCTTTGCAGAAAAAGGGAAGAGGCAATCGCTATGCCCCTGCCCTAAAATTTGGTGTTCAATACACGGATCAAGTTCTTTGAGCTGTCCGCCTCCCCCAGGGTTCTAACAAATTGGATACATCAAGCAAATACTAGCAGCAACTCTGTTCTAAATGGGAAGGGAAAGTTAGCCCCACTGGGTCTCTAAGAGGATCTTTGGCTCTGTCATACCATCCCCTTGACACACAAAAACAATAAGATGTGGCATCATTTTTTTGCCAGAATAGAAGCCACAGCAGGGAATCTGCCCTCTCTCTTTCATCTTTCTTATGATAACAAAAGTAGGATATTGCCCAAGAGCTTGGTATTACCAAGTACCTCCATTTATCCCTCAAAACAACCTTGCAAGATTGGTATTAGCATCTGTTTCGGTCAGGGTTCTCTAGAGGAACAGAACAAATACTGTGTGCGTATATATATGGTCCAAAATCTTATGAGGGAAGCTGGCAAGTTAGAGACGCAGGAAAGAGCTGCAGTTTGAGTCCAAAGCCATCCGCCAGATAGAACCAGGAAGAGCTGATTTTGTAGATGAAGTTGGAAGGTTGTATGCTGGAGAATTCCCTCTTGCTTAGAGGAGGTCAGTGTTTTACTCTAGCCAAGCCTTCAACTGATTGGATGAGGCCCGCCCACATCATGGAGGGCAATCTGCTTTTCTCAAAGTCCATTGTAAGTATAACCTCACTCATAACCACCCTTACCAAACACCCAGAATGTTTAACCACATAACTGAGCACCTTGGCCCAGCCAAGCTGGCACATAAAAGTCACTATCATGCCACCCATGTCTTCCCAGTTAGGTAAAAGGGAGAGCAAAGAAATTAAGTAACTTGCCAAAACTACCTGAGTAGAGGCTGACATTGTAGGGACTGAAACCCAAGACTTTGGCTACATGTGTTTCTGCACATGTTGCCACACGTCAGAGTGACAGCTGCTGATGATTCTGACTTAAATCACGGAGCTCCACCAGTGTTCCAGACTTCTCCAGGCAGGTGGATGTGTGGCCAAAGACCTTCTCTACAAACACCTTTCTAAGACATTACCTTCTCTGAAGGATTGGGGGTCTTTCTTTATTTTAAAGATTTATTTATTTATTTGAGATAAATAATCTGGAGGATTATCTCTGGAGGAGAGGCAGAGGGAAAGAATCCCCAAGCAGGCTCCCCACTGAACAGGACTTGATCTCACAACCCATGAGATCATGACCTGATCTGAAACCAAGTCAGATGATCAACCAACAGAGCCACCCAGGGGCCCCTACTGTACACTATTAATTACAGGGCTTACCAGTGAAATGAAGTCTGTGAATTGAGATGCTCTCACGCCGAATGCTGGGAACCTAGTCCTGTGGCCCTCTGCACCATTTTGGTCAGAATGAGGAAAGATGTAATAATCCCTTGGTTGTATTTCCACAGGATGTTTGTTCTTTTTTTTTTTTTTTAAGATTTTATTTATTTATTTGACAGACAGAGATCACAAGTAGGCGGAGAAGCAGGCAGAGAGAGAGAGAGGAGGAAGCAGGCTCCCCGCCGAGCAGAGAGCCCGATGTGGGGCTCGATCCCAGGACCCTGAGACCATGACCCGAGCCAAAGGCAGAGGCTTTGACCCACTGAGCCACCCAGGCGCCCCAGCATGTTTGTTCTTATTGCAGCTCTGGTGGTAGATACTATGATGCTCATTTTCCTATGTGAAAACTCAGGTCCGTGTCAAACTTAGCAATCCACCCACATTTAAAAAGATGATGAATGAGATAGCTAGGACCTACACCATGGTCTGGAGTTTCTTTTCCTGCAGAATGACTCTCCTGGATCCCTGGCTTTCTAATGGCTTATCTGATCCCTGAACCCTAGAACCAAAGCAAAGACAACAACTTCTCCTTCCTCTCCTATCCCCCCAACCCAGGGTAAACAGGAGAGCTGTTCCTAGCACTTCAGAGGTGAAAACTTAGCACTGGTTTGTTTTTTGAACAGGGTGGTCATTTACCAAGCTAGCTTTTCAGCATTTCCTCACGTGGGCGAGTATGTCATCCATACGGTTTGTAAGGGCAGGCCACTGATGTTTGCTGCTGCTACGGGTGAGGTAACGAGGCCCGGGTTTGAGTCGAGAAATCAATTCAAATCTTATTGTCTGACAACGCGAAGGGTGGACCTTCAATGCATACACACACACACACACACATATATATACGTATATATGTATACATATATGTATACATATATATGGCATATATATGTATACATATATATATATTTTTTCAAATAGAACTTTCTTAAGAGATCAAGTTATTTCAAAGATTTTTGTTTATGGCATGTTTTTTCCTGGCAGAGTGTCTCAGTCAGTGTGGGCTGCTGTAACAAAATACCATAGATTGGGTGGTTCAAGCAAAGACATCTATTGCCTCACAGTTCTTGAAAAGGGAAGTCCAAGATGGAGGTGCCCGTAGGGTCTGTGCCTGGCTAGAGCTCTGCCCCTGGGTTGAAGACCGCCGCCTTCTCATGATGTCCTCACTTGGCCTTTCCTGAATATGTGCATGCAGATGAAGCAAGACAGCAAGATCTCCTGGGTTTCCTCCTACAAGGACACTTGTCCTATCACGGGAGCCCAACTGTTATGGCTTCATCTAACCCTATTCATCTCCCAAAGGCTCCACATTCAAGTGCCATCACAGTGGGGGGTAGGGTTTTAGCATTTGAATTTGAGGGTGGGACACAACTCAGGGGCTTTGGAGGTATTAAGCCCAATACCTTTAGCATCAGGATCCCTGCAATCATGTACCAGCTCCTGAGATCTCGTCTACTTTTGTGTCCCGTTGATTAGCTGGGGCCATTGTTTATTTCCCATGAGCTGGCTTAGCTGACAGAGCTTTGCAACCTCTTCTGAGTTTTGCCTTTGATAGTTCTAGTTCTTTCTCATTGGTTCTTGGAAAGATGTTGTCAGGAGGCTCTTTCCGGAAGAAGTTGGTGGCTCATCTTTATAAAAATTCTCTTTTACTAAGTCACCAGAGAAGTTTCTGATGAAAGACACGCAGGGGAATACAATGTCCTGGCCCTGTTAGAAAGGATGAGAAAGAAGACATAGTTGGGCAATGGAGAGTTGACTTGCTTAAATTCTTGCCGGGTATATTTGAGAACAACCAGCTTTGGAGCAAGAGGAACTCGGTTTTGCATTTTGGTGCTGCCATTTCACACCATTAAAATATAATGGCTTTAGGACAGTTTCATAATGTCTGTGGATCAGATTCTCTTACATATAAAATGGGGATTTGTATGCCTACCTGGTGAGACTATGAAGATTTGTCATTTTACATAAAGTACAAAGCACAGTGTAGGTGCAAAATATTTGTCCATTCTCATGGTCCTTCATCACAACTATAGGAATACTTCCTTTTCTAGGGACTCTTAAAGTTCTTCAAATTTTTACTTACCTTCTTTAGGCACTCATGTAATATTTGACATACAGCTTCGATGGAGAAAACAATTCGTAAACTCACGACCTCTGATTCTGTTTTATCAACATGGCCTAAGACCAGGGTCAGAAAACTATGGCCCTTGAGCCTAATCTCCCCCTCTGCTTGTCTTGGTAAATAAAGCTTTATTGGAACGTGGTCACACTCATTCATTTGCACGTTGTCTACTGCTGCTTTTGTGCTGCACAGCAGAGTTGACCACATGTGATCAAGCCTCAGATATTTACTCCTGCTCTTTTGTAGAAAAAAAATGTGATCTCTAGTCTAGGGTAATTATTTCCAAATTTGTCTGAAAGTATTGACCGATCTTGACTCCTTGAGTACAAGATTTGGATAATTCAAATAGCCTCTTTCATATATGACTATCCCTAATAAAGGAAGAAGTTCTAGCTTCTAAATACTTGAACAACACATAAGTGTAGGGAAGAACCTTGTCACTATTCTGCCAACCTTTGGAGAAATTTTATTTATTTATTTATTTATTTATTTATTTATTTATTTTGGTGGCAGAATAAACATTAGGCACTCAGCGTCCTGGCCCAATGATCTTAGATCCCTAGGAACAAACTGCTACATTCAGTTTATTGATCTAATGCAACGAGGAGGAGGCATTCTGGTGAACGTCTCACCAAGCAAATAAGAAAAAAGGGGGCAGTGATGGAGTTCAGATGGAATTTGAATGAAGCAATGCTTTGATAGGCTCCAAGCAAAGTAGCATAATGTACAGGTCAATATCGGGTCTGGCCTGAAACGTGTTTCCGTGGAAACAATGGAGTTAAGATATATGTGGAATGTTATGCCTTTATCTGAAGTTCTCCTGCAACTGGTTTGCAGATCGTGACTGCTTCTCTGTGTCAAAAAGCGATGAGGTCCTCTGGGCAAAAGGGGGGGGGGGTTTCACTCGTACTGATACAGTTTCAAACAGCAAAGACTCTTCCACCTCTGATTTTAGAGAACAAAGTTTCTCCTTGACTGAAAAAGCAGTAGTCACTCAAGGAAGGAGCTGTTATGACATGTTAGAGCTGCAGTATGTCCTTGGGAGAAATATCGTTTCCTATTACCTTTGCAGCTGGCTCTGTGATTCCAGCCTGAGGAGGGGTCGGGCGGGTTTTCACTTTCCCGGTGGGGACAAATTTAATCTTTCATTAGGAAGGTGATGATGGCAGGCGTGGAGTTTGCAGAGGTCCAGAAAGGACAGCAAGACGGAGTGGTATAAAGACAGTGGAGGGGTAAATTCGAGGCTGATTACAGACTGAAGGGAGCTTTCCCACAGCCCGGTACAAGGCCCGATGAAACACACCAGTGGATGGGAACTGGGGGGCTGTGAGGAGTCTCAAGCATAAAGGAGTAATCACACTTTAATGACCCCCATATTATTAGTTATAGTCTCGCATAGAATTTCACTACGCACTTCTTTTAACAATTAACCAGAAAAACGGGATGGAAGAGCCACTAGCCAACCTTCAAACGTGTTATGAATTTTTCTTCCTTAGACACTCACAGAATGAGGTCAGCGTTCTCCTTCATAGTGAAAACTGTTGACAGAAACCACTGTTGAGGGTGAGGATGACCTCTCTTGTGGTTTTAGAAGAGAGATCAAAACCTAAGAATGGCCCAATTTCCTGGACTAACGAGGTTTATTTCCCAACATGTTTGTAAGGGACAGGAAGTCCTAAATACTGCATCCCAAATGGCTCAGAAAATGAACCCTGGGGCTCTAGGAATGAAAACAGAGCAGAACCCAGACATGCTGCCTCCATGAACCCCTTATCCCTCTGCACCCCCCCTCCAGGGAACCGTGGGAGGCACCCCTGGGAGGGGCAGCATCTCCATCTCCCAAACTCCCAGGAGCAGTTAACTGGGGTGCTCCCTGTCCCCTGTGGGCTCAGAGGGTAGGATCAGTGGAGAGAAAGAAACTCACCAAAAATACTCAAAATGCCTCCCCGTTTTAGGTCAGAGGCTTCCTGTAGCCTTCACAGATCTTTCTTAGCAAAAGTTTTCATTTCTCTGAAGCCCCCAAGCCGTATGTGCTCACCTTTATGCAAACTCTGTTTTCGGTTTTATTCTTCCTCTGTCTTCCATAGGTCATTACTAGCATAAATTATCTTGAGTTTCGAATATTCTGTTGGGCTTCCGCTCTCTTTCCTTGCTCCTGCCTGGTTGTCAACCCCCCTCACCCCAAGAAACCTCTGAATCCCCAGGGCAGCACCTCAAGAGCCTGAGGATTATTACAGAAATGAACTCCACCTCTGTGTGTCTTTCGAAGGGGCAGGGGAGTAGGGAGACATCAGGGAAAGCCCGGATTCTAGCTGAAGGGACCAAGTTTTCAATTTTGTCACATACGGTGGGAGATCAGCTAGGGAAGGTGAGCCTTCTCTCTAAACTGACTCAGCAGGGTTCATGCTAAAATCGGCTCTGCAGGTAAGGCAAGGGTGAAGTCTATTTGGGAAAAGAGCTTAGGGGAGTCTGACTAATGCTCACTTAGGGAGAGAGTCTCTGTCAGGTAAGGACCCCTCCTGTTCCAGAAGACAGAGGCGCACAGGGTTTGAAGAGAGATGGACCAAGGGGGTCCTGAGTTGCATGGAAACATGGGAGGCCAGCAGTGAGCTGCGGCAAAGTGGAGGAAATGAAAATCTGTTTTCCATGCACTAAGTCATCTTGTGCAACAGCGAAATCGGCGCCAGTGCCCGGAGCCGGGGGCAGCCTGTGGGATGGAGTTCACTTTGATTAGAATCAGCTGGGACCAGAGTGAGCCCCTGAGGTCCTCCAATAAAGGAAGAGGTGACCTTGGGACACACAGTCCTCTATGCTAAGCTTCACGGATGAGCTAAAATAATTGTTTATAGTATAAGACAAATACTAGGAGAAGGGAAAATCCCAGCGGGTGGAAACTTACTAGCACCAAACCAGAGAAGAATAACGAAATCCAGGACCCCAGCATCCCGGGTTTCTTAGGGACAAATACTGCCAGACACACTGAATAGCTTGCTTCTTGAAAGGAAAATGTGTCCATGCGCACCCAGGCACGTACACGCGCGCGCGCACACACACACACACACGCGCACACACGCGCGCGCGCGCGCGCGCACACACACAAACGCGCACACACACACACACACACACATCACCCCAGTGAATAGCTAAGAGCAACACAGCAGATGTTACTTATTCCGACTTTACTAAAGCACTTGATAAAAATGCCTCATGAAATTTTACTTGCAAAACAAGCTCAAATTGGCTGGAATAGGAGAATTCCAATGTAGATTGAAAACTGGCTCTAAAACCGTAGGCCGGAGGTAGTGGAACAGATACACTAATGGCAGCAGATCCAGCAGCTGGAAGGGGTTTAGAGGACTGTCCCAGGGGTTTCTGCAAGGACTGAGTTTATTAAAAATCTTTATCAATGAGTTGGAAGAACTAGTCAACAGGATGTACCTGGGCTCTGCCAGGAACGCTAAATTAGCAAGTGTTAGAAACAGCACGGGAGATGGCCCGTGCAGAGGGATTAACAGAGAGGTTACTAGTGTGTAGAAGGGGGAGGAGGGAACAAGATTGAGATCCGCCTGGGGAAATTCTCAACGTGCTGGTCTGTACAAGAGGAGGCTCTGGAATTACGTGGAGTCCGCAGAGATTAATATTAGGAAAGGCCCGGGAGGATAACAAGACCACAGATTAGGCATAATGTGGCAAAGCTGTTCAGTGGCCCACAGGGAGACCCTAGCTTTGTGGGGCCTGGAGTTTATAGTTTGGTGAGTCCCCTCACCAAAAGACCAAAAATGTAATTAATGTAAATGTCATTACTGTAAAATTAGGTACACAGGAGCGCCTGAGTGGCTCAGGCGGTTAAGCGTCTGCCCTCTGCTCAGGTCATGATCCTGGGGTCCTGGGATCGAGTCCTGCATCGGGTTCCCTGCTCAGCTGGGAGTCTGCTTCTCCCTCTCCCTCTTCCCCAACTCCCTTTGTGCTCTCTCTTGTGCTCTCACTCTCCCAAATAAATAAATAAAATCTTAAAAAAATAATAAAATTAGGTACAGGACTTTGGAAGTGACAGGAGCCCATGAGGCCCAAACGTTTAAGCTCCGTGAGTTTCATGGTGAATTGGCCTGGTCTACATCCAGCAGGAGTCACAGGACTTTGGTGGGGAGGGCGAAGGGAGAGCAAAACTGATCTGGGCTCGTGGCATGGTAGGTGGAGACCAGACAGAGGAGAGAAGGGGGTGCTTTTGAGGAACTCAACGTTGTTCATAGTCCAGGTGGGAGATGGCAAAATAGCAGGTTGAAGCAGAAAGTAAGGGACCATGAAAGCTATGCTGAGAAGTGTTCACTTGATCCCGGGGCCAGTGGGACAGCTGGGAAGGCGCTCAGTGGAGGAATACTGTTACATGAATGGAGTGTTGCAGAGCTCTGCAGGCGGCCAGATCCAAGGAAGGTGAGAGAGGCTCAGAGAGGCCGGCTTCCATGTTCCAGGAACACAGATGAGAGATGAGAGCTGCCTGGGACAGCAGGAGAGACGGAGACAGAGCAGATTCACTTGGGAAACATTTAAAAGCAAGAAAAGATGGGGTTCCATGTTCTATTAAATATAAGGGTCGACAACCGGAAGGAGTTCTTTAAAACGTCTTAAGATGTCTTTAAAACTTTAAAACGTCTATAATTCTTGCATTTGAAACCAGGTGCCGTCTCTTAAAAGCTCACTGCCAACCTCAGCCTACGAACTCGGAGGCGTTCATCGGGTGCTGTTCGGGAGAAGTCAAGAGGCTCAGACACATGAAACCACCCACATTTAGCTAAACATCGAAGGCATTGTAATTTTTTTTCACCCTCAAAGATATTTATTGCCCCGCTGTCTGCCCTTGGAAGGAATTAGGGCAGTGCATGGAGAAAGGAGACTGTCTTCGGGCAACAGAAAGCTGCAGGCTTTAATAAGCAGAAGGCATGCCTGCAAGGGGTGAGTTAGAACGTCGCTCATAATAGTCATAAAGTAAGATAGCAAGTTGCAGAAAATGGTGTAAAATATGATGCAACTTTATTTTAAAGTGCTTGATGAGCATAGAAAGGTTCATGTGGAGCCAGTAACGATCGTTACTTCGGGATGATAGGATTAGGAGTCAAAAGAGAAGGAGGAGACACCCTCTCTTTTTCTCACTTGATGAATTTAAAGGATGTTCTCTTTGGTGAGACAGTTACAGACACACACATGCACATGAATATACATTAAATGGCCCTAGGAAGACTTCAAAAAATGGAAATGCCCCGCTCAGGAGAGAATATTATTAATGTCAGTTTGCCCACTCTTTAGATTGCTGCTGTACAGAGAGAGACCTGGAAATCATAGGGGAAACCACTGGGCTGTGTAGAAGTGGTGAGCGGAGGCGGCCGAGCCCCGGCGAGGTCCAGCTGGGTTTCCAGAGGAGCCCAGCGATCTGGGTGACCAGCCGTCTGGTGCGCTCTTGCAAGCCATTCAGGATGCTGTTGTGTGTCCAGTCAAACTGTGAGCTCAGAAGTGCCCAGGCTCGCAAGCGGCGAGCGTGGAGAGACCAAGCAAGCAGAAATATTTAGTGAGGACCTGATCTGTGCGGATGAGCTGAGGCTTACTCAGAAATTCCACGTATTCCACTGAAATCACCCTTGGATGGTTCGCGACCTTCAAATCTGCCAACTTCCCTCTGACGTCACAGCCGGACACTCTCCTGGGCTGCAGTTAGGTTTTGCTTCCACTGGAACTGGAAACACCTGAAGAAATGCTTTGCTTTGCAACAACCTGATAATTTTATTCTGTTTGGATTTTCCATCCCCTGTAAAGAAAATAAATAGCTTTCTTGCGAGTCACGTTTGGGGCAGTGAAACTATAATCAGTTTCCATTTCAAGTTGCTTCTGCTCATCTTTTCATTCCAGCCAGAGGTGCTGGATTCTGACGGTTGCTTTTCTTTGTGTATTGATCTTGGTCCATAGCAACTGGCTGATAAATGTAAAACTCTTGTGTTTATCATCTGCCAGATTTTTGTTGTGAGGTTTAATTTTTGTTTTCCTTTACAAGCTGTTCAAGTGTGCTCGCAATAGAAACCAGATGGTTTTTCTATCGCCTTGATGTTTCCTTCATGTGAATGATTGTCCAGAGATTTCTAAGGCTGTGCTGGGGCAGTGTAGCTCCCACAGTTGTTCTGGTTAGCATCATTGCATTTATGCCTTTGTCAGCACAAAAGAATATTCGATCTATCAAAGTCTGGAAACCACTTAAAATAAATGGCCCTGTGTGCTTTGAAATTATGCAAGGAAACCTCAGGTTTTGAGGAACCATTAATAAATAATTACCCTTTTGTTAACGCATCCTGCCGATTCCTGATAAGAAAGAGTTGATGGATGGCATAATGGTCTATATGGTCTGAAGCGTAGGGTTTGTTCCAGTGTGCCTGTCTTCTAGTCCCCACAGATGTAAGCTCCCAGAGGGTGACTCCGCACCACACGAAGTACTTGGTGCATAGTTAAAATAACGTGGAAGTGAAACTATTCCCCCGTAAGCTTTAGCCCGGAGCGTAGCCTGGAGATGCTCAGTGAGTATTTGTTTACCGGTTGGTATTTCTAACTGGTGGTTTGACACATCCCACTTGATACAGGTGGATGGGATGCCACAGTGAACGGAACACAGAAAGGAGTTTCTTGGGGATTCTGACTGTGCGGGTGGCCTGAGATACCCAGGGGCTCTGGATAAAGAAAATGTTCGGTAGTCAGAGGCAAAAAATAAGTAGCCAAAGCCAAGATCTTAGGACTCAACTCCATACTGAAGATGTCTCAAGGTCCCTCCACCAAAGGCCACCAGGAACACGTCTGTGGTTAAACGCAGTGGATTTATCACTTTGCGGTGAGAGGCAACGTGCATCGTGGGGAACCGGGGGTGTGTCCGTGTAAGAGGTTGTGGGAAAGAAACTGTTATAGGATCTGAGCTTTGGTGGGGTGATTTGGGGGAGGATCTAAGGAAACAGAGGTTTTGCTCTAAGTAACTGGGTATTGTCAAGAGGCAGGAACGATCCTGGAAGAGGGCATCTCGGTTAATCTCATCCTGAGGGGGGGCTCATGAGAGCCAGGATAAAGCAAGACTTGGCAAAGATGTAGGAGTTGCTTATTTCCAAGGTTGGAGGGTTTTGGCATTTGGGGCAACCTGTCCCGGGTGAATGCTCTGACATTATTTATGTCCTACGGAAGGACACACAGCTCAGCTGGAAGGGTCAGGCCAGACTATGGTAACCCCAAGGATGCCATGGAAGTTCACATTCATTCTGTACACCAGGGAAGCTTCTTTTCTTTCTCAGATGTCATTGAAATAGTCAAGAAAAGGGATCGAGACCTCTGGTTCCCCATTTCACTGCTTTGCTTGCTTCATTGCTGTCTGGTTAACCTGGAGTGCCCCAAACTCAGACATTTTTGCCGGTAAGATGGGCAAGCCTCATGCCAGGACAGTGATGGACAGTTTGCTCCATACACTGAAACGTCATCCATCTAGAATGGTCCCTTGGTAACAGACAAAAATATCATTTTTCTGAATGGGGTTACATGAGCTAGAAATAGGAGGATCTAAAGACTGAGGCAAGGAGATGCATGTATGTTGAACATCCCATTCAGAACAATTCATGGAGACAGGAAGTCTGTTTGCAACACAGCCACACGCACACACAGGTATCTCTTACAAGGTTGGATGCCAAATAAGGTCATACAGCCCATTCACTCTGCACACACATTTGAACTCCAAAGTCAAGGGACACTTAAAGAAATGTTGGATGGCGATATATTTGGTTAAAATGCTTAAAGTACTTTAAATGCTAACCCAGGGGGTGCCTGGGTGGCTCAGTGGGTTAAGCCTCTGCCTTCTGCTCAGGTCATGATCTCTGGGTCTTGGGATCGAGCCCCGCGTCGGGCTCTCTGCTCAGCAGGGAGCCTGCTCCCTCCCACCCCCCTGCCTGCCTCTCTGCCTACTTGTGGTCTCTGTCTGTGAAATAAATAAATGAAATCTTTAAAAAAATAAATAAATGCGAACCCGGGTGGGGGAAGCAAACTTCATCTACAGCAGCTCTGGAATCAGAAGAAGGAGCGGCCTCTCCGTGTTCTAATCTCTGTTTTGGAGGGAAATGGGGAGGTCTTTTGGGTGAAGGAGCTCATCGTTAGCTCGTCCTTCCAGATGAAAGCTATCCCATTCGATCTCCATAGCATGGATAATTCCCGAAGCATATCGAAGGCGTTGACCTCCTACAGAGCTGTAAATTCTAAAGTGGCAGGAAATATTGACTTCATCATGTTGATCACGTGGCATTTATTATTTACTAGGAAAATGAGGCTTTGAGAATTTAAATTAATTGGTCAAGGTCCCCTAGTTAGTGGGCAACAGCTGGGATTTAGGACGAGAATCTTCTGATGTTCTTGCCAAAGCAATGTTCTTAACCAGAAGCTCTTTTCATCTCCCAACATGAAATGATATACATTAGAATGAATTTCTTGAATCCCAGATGGTCAACTTTACTAGGATAGTTCTAGGGAGACAGTGTGGAGGTCAAGAGCTTGGAGGTCATAGGTTGTGTACCTGCCTCAATTCTCCACACTTCCTTATCTATAATCTGCCTAAATGACTTCCCCGTTCCTCCCATGAAAGAAGTGACATGTATTTTCCCGGTCCTTGGGTCTAGATTTGGCCGTGTGTTCTTTTTGGCCCAATAGAATGGGAAGCCAGTGCTGGGCGTGCCAGTTCCAAGACGAGACCAAGGGCTTGTGCATTTGTGTGTGTGGTTTGCACATCAGCTGGTCAGCTGTCATAACCAGAAGAAGGTGCTCTGGCCGGTTCACGTGTCCCAGAGAAAAGACGAGGGTCACGTGGACCAGACTCTCCTCTAGCGGCACTCATCCTTGGTCAGCTGACCTCCTGCCCACCTGCACATTCCTGAGAACAAGTTATTGCTTTAAACCATTATGTTTCAGGGTGTTTCACTCTTCTGTATCTTTGCGGCAAATACAAGATACATTTGAATTCTACGATATGGGCTCAAAGCAACTTCTGCCATGAGTTTTGGCCCTTACTTCAACTTTCTAAGCCACAGTGTTTGTCATAAAAGATAGGAAAAGAGAAATTCCAATGCACAAAATGTTTTTGCATTTCTGTGTGCTGAATGCTTGAGATAATGCAGGTAAAATGCTTAGTGTCGTGTGCCTGGTATGAGTTACACTGTGTTACCCGTCATTGTGGTGGCCCTCTGTCTACTCAGGCCCCACAGGCAGGAGGCCCTCTGTACTGGGTGCCAACACCCCGGCCGGCGGATCTGTGTCCACTGACTGGTTCTGGGATGTTCAGGTTTTACAACTTAAACAGCAGCGGCAGTGGTGGGGAACTCTAGGAATGTGCCCTTTTAGCAGAATCAGCTTCTTGAGCACGGATGATTCTCAGCCTGAAAGAGTGGTGTGTGTGTGTGTGTGTGTGTGCCCCTGCATGTATGTGCACCTGCGTGTATGCCCATGTGTGTTTATTCTCCCTGGAATGGGAGCAGAGGTGGGGAATAGTTCTGCTTCTCCAAGAATTGTCCTCGCTTCATCGGTGTTCCCATTACTGCATGAAGTTGGACACTCCATTTCTCAGAGTTCATGATGTTTCAAAGAGAAAGTAAACGGTGGCGTGTCCCCCATCCTCTCGGCCGGGAACCACGCCCTTCCTGAGCTCCTCTAGGCTTGCAGAAGGGTGGTTACCAGATCCCACTCCACGTCTGTCCCCTCCTGGCTGGTGTCATGCGACTTCCATGAGATTGAAGAAGCGAGTGCCGGGTGTCCTCCAGGGCTGGTCTGCATTTTGTGATCCCTTTGGGCCACTCCTTTAAGGAGCCTCAGATGGGGACTGAAAGGCTGGAAAGGGGCAGGCAGCCCCTTTCCAGCCTTTCAGCCGCTGGGATGCAAACCACACAAAGGCAGGAGGAGGGAGCCATTGGCATTTACTGAGGCTTATAAAACTGTCAGCAAATCAGGCCCTTCTGCTCGGACTCCCGGCTGCTGTGTTTCACAATGCTGAACTCAGCATCTTGATTCAGCTGCCCAAATAAACTCATGGAGTCCTGCAGAGCCCTGGGGGAGGGG
>PISX010001915.1:5893-58445 GCA_004024625.1 Mellivora capensis | reverse complement strand
TGGACTTTTAGGCACTCTCTCTCTCTTTCCCTCCCTTCCTCCTTCCTTTCCTCACTGTTAATATTATTTGTAATTTTCCTTTTTTTCCGTTTTTCATTTCCTCTAACTAGATCAGACACTTGACTTTCAAATCTAATAATCCCTTCGTATCTTTGGTCCGTCTTAAGAAACCCATCTCTTTTTCTTTAACCTCAGCTGCTTGCAGAATAGTTGCCTGAAATAGGGTACATCGGCCTCAGATCTTCTCCACCTTCTCTGATCTCAGCGATAGTGAGAGTCGCCCAGGGGCTAACCACCTGCCTCCTCACTGTGCCCGCGCTCAACCCCAGCCAGACTAACGGTGGGAAGGTTCCCTTGTACACAAGGGCAGTGGGTCTCAGCTAGGTGCATGCCCTCCATCGAGGTGACACTGAGGCCAGCCATCCTCTCCCAAGGAAAACCACAGGTAGGACTTGGTAGAGCAGCAGATCAGGGCTCACCGGCCCCAAGTGCCTGCTTGCTGATGGGGCGCCCTGTTGGGCCTGCGTGGAGAGTCCTAACTCAGGTGTGGGGTCTGTGAGCCAACCTGGTCCCCTTGAAGGGCACAGCTTTACAAACACAACGTGGAACGTGCAAGAAAATTCTGTAGAAACACTGACATTTTGTCTCTGGGATTAATTCAAACCCGTGCTCTGCCGTGAATTGTTTTTCCAGGTTGGGTCCTGCCATGGTTTCCTTTGGCTCCTCTTGGTCTGGTTTTGGCTTTGGACTGAATCACATCCCCTCTCAAACTCATATGCTGAAGACTTTACAACACGTGTTGGTATTTGGAGATGGGCCTCTGGGAGGCGATGCAGGTTAGATAAAGTCCCAGTGGTGGTGCCCTCGTGATGACATCAGAGAGAGAGATTTTCTCTCAGCCACGTGAGGCCACAGAGAGCAGGTGGGCATCCACTCATCAGAAAACGGATGATCGGCATGAACAGAATCTGCCAGCACCTCGATCCTGGACTTCAAGCCTGCAGAATGTCGAGAAAGAAATGTCTGCAGTTTAAGGCATGGGTCTCTCATATTTTGCAACAACAGCCTGAACTAGGACAGTTTCCATTGTTGACTTAGCATTCTGTTCACAGTAACCTTACCCCATGGAGGACCTGACTTCTCCCGTTTCCTACCTATTCTTTCTAGGATAATGTACATATAAAGCAGGACGCCTGTGCCAGACAAGGGGATGGAGGGGCTAGGAGTCGGGGGTAAGACAGACACCGTGAAGCAATAACAGAAAAACAATATATGATTTGTGCATAAACATTACTTAGAAATTCTTGAAAGCCACATAAAAACAAATATAAAAAAAATCCAAAACAAAAAAACAAATACAAAAAACCCCAGTATAAACAGAGAACGGTAACTCGGGCTATAAACAGAGAAGGTATTCTTAAGTATACTAATGCTATAGGCTCAGAAAAGTTGAGCCTCTTACAGTTGGAAAATGTAATAATTCTAGAGCTTTTATAAATTCAGTCCTGATCTCCCTGTTGTTTAGCAACGAGTAATATAAATAATCAAATGGATTTTTAAAAACTTTCCTATTATGAATTTCCATTTCCAAGGATAGTACCTTTTTGACTCAGGAGAATAAGGAACTATCCTAAATACACAAAACCCAACAACATTTAAAAAGACCTGAATTCTTAATCCCCTCTGAAATTATGTGGCACGATTTAGTGAAGTTCATGCCATACCACGTTTTCAAAGAAATACATTCTACATGTGGGAAATAGTCAAGCATCTAAGCTTGTATTCTGCCTTGAACTTTGAAAGAGCAGGCTGGAAATTATATTAATGTTAGCTCCCAGCTGGGGTAACTGGTGAGCTGTTTTCTAATTATTTAACAGAACTGGACAAAACACATTATTCTTGCTTTGCTTCGTGTTGTGCCAAAAAAGCCCCAGAAAACGTTGCCATAGGAAATTGGCTGTGGCTGTGGTTCTGCTGATGGCTTAAAACAAAACAAAACAAAACAAAACAAAAAAATCTTCCAAACCTTGGTAGATTTTAAAAGTCTATCCCCTGAAATCGATTACTTCATTAATGGAATTCACTTTAGAGACCTGATGAAGAGTGAAAGTCTTCACATCGGTCACATTTCTGCAGAGGAACACCAAATAGTTTTGTTTTCCTTCTACCAGAATCGCAGGCTCTACAGCATTTCTAAATCACCGATTCTGTGTCAAGCCACAATTGCAAATCTTACGATTGATTCCCTTCCCTGTGCCATTTTTCTATAATCATAAATCTTACGTTTTGGGTAACATCTGGGCACAGAGATTGAATCAATGATGTATGTTAATGGCAAGTAGAGAGCCGGAAACGGTATTTTAGATACTCATCCTCCTTTCCCGTGAGCGCTCGCCGTAGCATTCTGCTTCAGGTACAGCTAGGCTTTCAAATGGTAATTCCCCTGGAAGTCACCCGAACTACAGATACATTATGAGACAAGTCAGAAAAACATTTTTTTTTTGCCTTTGCCTATGTATAGTTTGCTTGACTTTTGTAAGCAACAAGCGAATGTGTGCCACACTAGTTTCTGGGCTCTCCTGCTTTTAACCCCTGAACAGTTTGATTTTATTGAGCCTGGGAAGTAAGATCAGGCATTGCCTCCATATGGAATTCTGACAACTGGATTTCAGGGAGCAGCTCCAAAGCATACTGTTATTACCTGCATTGGAACTTGTTTGGGGGCCAGACCACGTTCTGCATGTGAATGTCGGAAAGAAAAAAAAATTTGAAACTTCTTCCGCACTTTTGTAGCCTAAATATTTTTTTCACTGCATGCATCTTGCATCCAGTTTTTAAGTCTCCTCCTTCAGAAGGTACAGAGAAGGCCAGCCAGTCAGCTGCATTCCCGAACATAAATCTTTTGCTTGCGTCGGAAACTGGAGACACTCAGATGGTTCGCTGACAGCCAAGTGTATTGAACACAGTCAATTTCAGCGAGGCCAACCGTGAGCTTGATGGAGCTGACATTTTCTGAGCTCCCTACGGGCCACCTGTGATGTTATATATTTTCATATGTTTTGCTTAATAGGACTTTCCCGGCAACAAAGTAGGTGTCCTTGTATCTATTTTAAAGACAAAGACACTGAAGCCCAAGCTAGCACAAGCTGGAGGCCCAGGGCTTCCACCGCGAGACCAGTGCACTTTCCAAGACTCGTTCCTGGGTGACTCTGGTGTCAGGGAGCATTCCCCGGGGCATCCGCACAGCCTTCTACCAGCATCTCCAATCCAAACTCTTACTTGAACACACACGGAGCACAGGCCCTCTATGACAGCCCCAGCTTCTCCCAAAGGCAGCTCCTCTGGACTTTCCATTATGCACCCCTCGAAATCCTTCCTTCGTATTTGATACACTTGTTGCATGGTGGGATAATGGACCAGACTCTTCTCTGCCCACTTCCTCCATTTCCCCTGCCTTGTTTCTGGGCGCTTCTGTAGGCCTCCTTTCCTTGACTTTATCTCTTCTTACCCGTAGGCTTGTTCCATGAAAACACAAAACAGAAGAACAGGGAATGATAATATTTCTCGGTACCCATACGCTTGGCGTGAACTTCCGTCTTCCTACAGCTGATTGCTCTTCCCAACTGCTGATGTTAAGAAGCATTTTAGTCATGAATTTTCTGGTTGGTTAGATTCTGGATTAATGGCAGTTTGTGCTAAAATTCTGATTTCAGAGAGGGAGCTGGGGCACCAATGGGATAAGAGTCCTCCCCGAGTTTGTATAAATCATCAGTATTGGCAGATAAAACTAGAAGGCAGGCCTTCTCATGATCCAACGTTGGAGGAGAAAGGGCTTTGGGTTTTTTGGTGCCCACACAGGTGGGGGAGGCAGGCAGGAGGAACCGGGCGGGACCCAGTGCGGTTCCAAGTCTGGAGTGGGTGCGAGAGGTGGGCGATGCTCGCAGGAAGCTTCCTCGCCACTGAGCCAGAAGGATGGCTTCTGCTCCTTCGTAGGAATCTCAGCAGACTTCTAAGGTGGGGATGCGGTGGAAGGAGCGGGGAGAACACGGTGTGGAGAAGCTGCGAAGCCTAGAGAGCTGGGTTGGGCTTCAAGGCACTGAGAATTGCCCATTCAGTGGTTGGAGACCCTGTTCCAAGTTCTGTGACTTAGCTCAGTGACACCTAAGCACTAGACCTCAAACGCAAGTACAGGAACAGTGTTTGCCGATTCAAGAGGTGCCTCCGGAGAATTCACTTGGTGCCCTCCCAGAGCTGATAGTCCGCAAGGTGCATAGACGTTGTTCCAGACAGAAAGTGAATGTCTTCAGGAGGACTGTAGGGCAGTGCAGCGCAGAGGTGCCTAACTTAAGGTTCTTCTTCTTCTTCTTTTTTTTTTTCTAAGTTAAGATACTTGCCCAGCTCCCTCCCTCCCTGACACGTCCTGAGGCAGCTTCCTTCTGTCATCTTATCATTAAAATCCATGTAACAGTAGTCCCTCCAGGTGGAATTATCATAGTTATTAAATGCAATACTACACAGAGCAGTGTTTGATACCCCGTAAACCTTCGTAAATGTTCACTCCTGTTATACGGGGTTGTCTGCAAATTTTAATGATTTATTAATCAATAAATATTTGCTCTTGCCTGTTACCCAGTGTAATTTATCACCAGTGCCCAAGAGAAAAAGAGGCTGATTGAGTTTTTCCATGGATAAACCTTCGGGAGAGCAGATCAGTAAGGATAATTTTCAGATTAGCCATCATTTGACTCCTGGTTACGTGGGCGGTTTTAGCCTGTTTTAGGGCTCCTCTTGGAACCAAATGCCATGGGCGTCAGGCAGGACTGGAAAGCTTTGGGGGGAGTTGGGCACTGGGTTAGAAGATCAAGAAGAACGAGTGTGAAATGTTTTCCATCATCAAATCTACACACAGGTACGCATTTCTCATTTGCCCTCTATGCTTTGTACACTTCGTTGACTATGTTCCCTCTGTCGTACTTTTCATTTTCATGACTTACTTATTTAAAATTGGAAGTTTATGGGACGCCTGGGTGGCTCAGTTGGTTAAGCAGCTGCCTTCGGCTCAGGTCATGATCCCAGCGTCCTGGGATCGAGTTCCACATCGGGCTCCTTGCTCGGCAGGGAGCCTGCTTCTCCCTCTGCCTCTGCCTGCCACTCTGTCTGCCTGTGCTCGCTCGCTCTCGCTCTCTCTCTCTGACAAATAAATAAAAATAAAATCTTTAAAAAAATAAATAAATAAAATTGGAAGTTTGTCCTTCCTAATCCCCTTAATCAATTTCGCTCACCTCCCCCCACCTCTCTTCTGGCAACCATCAGTTTGTTCTATATTTAAGAGACTCATATTTGTTTGTTCCTTTGTTTGTTTGTTTTTTTAGATTCCACATATAAGTGAAATCAGATGGTATTTGTCTTTCTCTCACTTATTTCATTTAGCATAATGCCTTCTAGGTCCATCCACGTTGTCGCAAATGAGCAGATCTTGTTTTTTCTTTTTATTTAGTGTGGTAAAATATACATAACATAAAATTTAACATTTTAACCATTTTTAAACGCGCAGTTCAGTGACATTAAGTACAATCACACTGCTGTATGACCATCACCACCAGCATGCCCGGAACACTGCCTCTTCCCAAGCTGAAACTCTGCCCCCATTCAACAACAGCTCCCCATGCCCCCTCTCCGCGCCCCTCCCCCCACCAGCCCCTCGTGTCCATCTTTCTGCTTGCTGTGCCTATGATTTTAGATGCTCTGGGTATCTCATGCCAGTGGAATCACATGGTACTTGTCTTTCTGAGACTGGCTTATTTCACTCAGCATGAGGTCTTCAAGCTTCATCCATGTGGTAAATCACATATTCCCATTTTTAGAAGACAAAACAGAGACTTGGAAGTAAAGAACCGTGTACTCAAGATTATACTGTTAATGCCAGAAGTTAAATCAGTCCACATTTGGTGCCAAAGCTCAGTTTCTCACCGAAGCTTCCTTACTCAGCGCCACTCCAGACCCTCCACTGTGCCCATTCTCCGGGACCCTGGACAGTCCCACGAGGCACTAAACTTAGCTCACGTCATGAAAATGTTTTCGAGTGTTAATTGTTTCAGTGCCAAATTTTGCACATTTTGAGGGAGACTGGCCTGTCATTATAGTTGCCAGACAGAAGTGTCCTCACTTCCTGTCTCATTTCTCCAGCCACTCGGCAAGTGTTGCTTCTGTACCAACGATGCGGGAATGGGTAAGAGGTGACCTCCACCCTTAAGTAAGTAGCTCTCAGTCCACTGGAAACCCAGAGTTTCTTGTTGACAGTGCTGGTGGTGGTATTTTGGGCAGATGATTCTTGGTGGTGAGGGCTGTCCTGTGCCTTAAAGAGTGTTTGGCAAATCCCAGGACCCCACCCACATCTCCAGTGGGTCCTGCGAATCAAAACTGGCCCCAGACATCACCAGATATATCATGGGAGGCAAAATTTCCCCCAGCTGAGAACCAGCGAGTAGAGGCTACTAAGAGGTGAGACAACCGTACTGTTCTGTGGGCTCTGTGCAAGGAGACCTGTGTGCCCCCGGGGTCCAGAGTTAGCTTGTGGTCACAGAGTTATAACTGTGTCTGAGTTAGCTTGGCAGGTTAGCAAAGGCTTCTGGAAGGAGCCTCTGAAAAGTCACTATTTAAAGTAACTGGGTCCTATCAGACAAACTGGAAACACTCTATGAAATAGATTCAATAACCTGTTCTGCAAGTTTGTACTTTCCCCTTATGCTAAGCTAAGTTTCAATACATACTCACCTTCCATTTCGTGTTAGTTTCTGTGATCCAGAACCAACCCTCTGGTACCGGCGGGGCACCCTGTAAGTCAATTCAGTTGTGACTCCAACCCTGCAGAACGAGTGCAGACTCCCCAAGGGCTCAGTATCACACAAATGTCCCCACTATAGATGCCACCACCGGGTGCTGGGTACCTGCACACTACCCACACTCTTGCCAGGACAACTACAAATTTGGGGGTTCCCATGAGACCCTTCTCCGATTCGATAATTTGCTACAAAAATACACAGAACTCACGGAAAATGCTAGACTTATAGTTTTATTATAAAAGATGCAAATTGGGAACAGCCAAAAGGAAGAAACACAAGGGTGAGGGCCATGTTTCTGTGTTGGGGACATGCAGGGGCTCCTGTTCCCCAAAAGCCAGGGTACAAGAGCCTTCTGGTGTGTGGATATGTTTACCAACTAGACAGCTCTCTGAATCTTACCACCCGGAGTTGTTATCGAGGTTTGGTTACCCAGGCACGACTGATGAAATAAATCATTGTCCATTAGTGATTGAACCCAACCTCTACCCTTCTGCCCTTCCTGGAGATCAGGGAGTAGAGCTAAGAGTTCCGGTTCTCTAATCATATGCTTGGTCTTTTGGGCATGACAAACGTGCCCTGGAAACTATCTAGGAACCCACCATGAGTCTCCTTGTCGGCAGAAACAGACACAGTCTGGTCAGAAGGGGCTCATTATGAATAAGAAAAGAAACTCCTATCAGGGAATCATGAGGATGTTTGAACCTCTGAGCAGGATCCAGGGACAGAGACCAAATATATGTATTAACTAAAATTTATATCTACACACTTAACATATTTATAAAACTATATGTTGTATATCTTAATATTTATATATAATGTATATAGTTATTATATATCATACATAAAATATTACACAGTATTATGTTTATTATGATGTTTACTTAAAATTATAGTTATATATTATATTGTTCTATATAATATTATATTATATTTTATCATATATTGTATATAAATATATGATATATTTTTATTATAATATCTTACATATTATCATATATATATTATTGCATCACAACCCGGACTGAGAAAAGTCCCATGTTCCTCTTGCAATCGAGATTCCAAGGAAGCAGTGGCAACAGAAACCATAGGGAATAGGTTTTCCGTGAAGCTACCATGGCCTAATTTATCTACTATGGATGCCCGGTTCTGACCTCTCTCTGCTCTGGCTGGAGGGCTTCAATTACTCGTGGCCTTGGGCTTTTGAGGAATCATCTCTCTTAATTAGGTGTAGATTTTCTGTCCCCTGAAAGGTCACTCTCTGGTGACCAGACAGTAAGAACCGCCCTGTGAATGGAGAGGAGTATTTCTTTGTCGTCGAGATGCAAGCAGTAATTGCATTAACGGCTTTTAGATTTGCTTGAAGAAAGTCACAGTGGGAGTGTCAAATGGGATATGCTATGATTTTTTTTTTCTGTGTGAATCCAGTGAAATGGGGTGATGAACGGATTACAAAAATTAAATCAGTCACAAAAATAGGTGGGAAGCTGTCAAGGAAGAGTGCTCTTGAGGCCAACCACTTGGTAGCTTTATGACCCGGGGAATATTCCTTAAACCCTCTGTGCTTCGTTTCTTTACCTGTAAAGTGTCCACAGGATTAATCGGAATTCTGGACACCAACTACTGGAAGCCATGGGTATAGCACATAATCAGTTTTCAATACATCCTCACGGTCCTGGCGGTCATAGTGGGGCGTCATTCCGGCCCCACCTACGTGGGCGGGGCAGCCGGTCCGGCCCAGAGGCAGATGGAGATGCAAACCGAGGCATTCTGCTGGACAAGCACTGACGTGGACACACTCCTTCTGCTGGCCAGGACGGATTAGCGAGGAAAGAGCAGGAAAAGAAAAGAAGGTAGAAGGTATCCCCTGGTCCACCAGTAAGAAAGCATCTTGGATGGGAGCCAGAGCAAAACTCTACAGCCTCAGGAAGGACGAAGACGCCGTCTTGCTGGTCCGGGGCAGGAACCTGCAGTCGTCGCCAGGAGCCTGCTTCTGCGTATTAATGGCAATACGGAGACCTCTCTGCATCCCAGAAACGCTCCCTGTAGATAGGCACTCACTTTCGCTCAGTTCTTGGACACTTAAAACAATGTTGCTTAGTGTAACTTACTGCAACTTACTGCTTTCAACCCAGAGGTTATAGCACGAAAATGATTTTAATTTCATGCAAGTTAAGTGATCTTAAGGAAGACTTTTCTTCTCATTTCAGTTAGAAGAAGGAAATGTCTTGCTAACGACGGTGGGCAGCTAGTCTGCAAAGGGCTGGCTTCACCCGCTCACTATTCTGCTGAATGCGGGAAAGGCTGACTTTGTCATCCTCATAGACAGCCCGCCTGGCTCCCATCCCCGGGCTTCCCGCACAACCCCGCAGGGTCAGGCGAATCAGTGACACTGCTGGCAACAATTTCATTCTCTCCACTCCACCTCTCTCCAAACTCCAAACATGAGACACGTGTGTGTGTGCGTGCGTGCATGTGTGTGTGCAAATATGTTCACATTTGTGCTGTCGGAGGACAGAAAGATGGATTCTTTGAATGTGCATAGTCCCTGTTTCGTGGAATTGTCTCAACCAATGTAAAGGAATATTAACACAAAACAAAAGTGACAATTTCTAGACACCGTAGCATTTCACCAACCGGCACTGTTTGCCCCGACTTGCTGTTACTTTTGTCACCGCCCGTCATATGAGGAGGGAAGAGCTTCGTTTCCTGGCCAGCACCGGTGTCCAAGCAAGCCCCATAAAAGAGGAGCAGAGAGGAGAAGCGGTTATTCAATTTCCCCTAACTCACCAACTCCTCCTTTTTCAGCCCACTCCGCTTCTCGGAAACACTGCGGTGGGCTGCACGCAGGCGTGGGGCAGAGGCTGAGCCCCCTGCCTTGGGCTGCACGTCGTTCTGGCTTCTCTAGACTGGACCCCAAGTGCCCGGAGCCCTGCGACGAGGTACAGCTGGGTCCCTGGTGACATTTAAATCCTGCCTTCACGGTAATCCTCATTCTGAAAACTCAGCCCGCGTCCATTTGCTTGTAAAGAGGGTCTCTTAGAAACCCTCTTACATCTCCTACCTAGAGTTTTACAAGCCCCCATCGTCCACACGCATGCCTGGAGCGTTCAGCTCCTGGGCCCGGCCCATTTCCTTGGGTGGCCCTGGGCACAGGGGCTCATGTGTATTCAGAGTCCTAGAGAACACACCCAGGTGAGAGCCAGCAGACCCGGGTTCTGGTCCTCACTTGGCCACTCGCCAGCAGCAGAAGTCTGAGAAAACGCCATGACCTCTGTGAGTCTCAGTTTCTCGACCTCTAAAATACAGGATTTAGAGAGAACGTCAAATGCCATGTCCAGCCTCCATGCTGTCTTCTGTCCTTTTGGAGCCCAACGAGGTGTGAGGACAGTCATGAGAAACGTAAATGCCTTAAGAACCACGGAGACACCGCACGTGGCCACAGCTGGGTCTCTAAGTGTCCTAGGTTGATAACAGTACATGACCCCCCAGGAGGGGGGTTCAGGGTCAAAGCAGGGTTTCTCACTGGGGCTTCCGTCCTAGGACGGGGTGGTCGGACGGATGGGAGAACAACAAACTGGTGCAATCCCAGGTCTGCCTAAAAACAATGAAACGGGCGAGGAGGGGAGAGTCAGGACACTCCAGTGTGCGCCTCCCCCAGACACAGCTTCACATGCTCTGGCTCCCAGACAGGCGCCCGCTATGTTCGATTTAAAAAATCAGAGTGGGGGGGGTGCACCTGCGTGGCTCAGTCGGTTCAATGTCCGACTCCTGGTTTCGGCTCAGGTCGGGATCTTGAGGTCATGGGACGGAGCCCCACGTCGGGCTCTGTGCTCAGTGTGCAGTAGGCTTCAGGTTCGCTCTCCCTCTCCCTCTCATTCTCTTTATCTCTTTCTGAAATACGTGAATAAGCTCTTTAAAAAAATCAGAGGGAGAGGATAATTAAGGAGTTAGTTAATAAGTGTTTCCCAGTAATTTGTGATCCTGTACTTGAGACAAGAAGTGTATATCATGCTAGACTGGGTGACAGGTCAGCACTTCTCAGTTTAATTAATCTGTGAGAAAAGCATTTTCAATGTGTATATATATATATTCAGTATATATATATATATATATATATATATACATATATATATGGATGGGAGACTGTATATTTCTACATTTATATTCATAAATAGTCTTCTCTCCTTCTCTCCCTCCCTCCCTCTCTTCCTTCCTTCCATTCTCTTTCTTTCTACTGAAAATAAAATCATTCTACAATAGCTAACCGATATCTCTGTCAGCAGCTTCTTGGAAATCGCCTGGCCAGATGTGTGTCTTTTCCACGTCTGCAAAAGATGGAAGCGATGGAAGGGGTGAGTCCCAGCGCTGAGGTGGGCTGCCCCCTCCCGGCACACCAAGCTTCTGCCCCTACTGGGGCTGAGGTTCCAGCCACTGGTGGACAGGACTGCTTATAGTCGTCTTCGTTTTGGGGAGACTGGCTGCCTGTTTTGACTCTCATTATTGTGCCTGGTCCGTACCTTAAAAGTGACACCATGTGAAGAGTGGAGAGAAGAGACTTCTCTGTGGGGGGGAAACTGTAATGATATTCCCTAAATCTTTTCCCACTGTACTAGGTTTCTGTAGTTCGGCTTCTTGCTACTCACACGGGAACTGACCACCTAATCCTAAAGCTGGGGGAAAGGGCTGGTTTTCTGTAAGTAACGCAGTAGAGTTGCCATTGTCGAATGGAAGTTATTACTTGCGTCTCCTTTCTGCATTTTGGGCACCTGAATGGTTCAGGGTTCTCCAGAGAAACAGAACAAATAGGATGTTTGCATATGCAGAAGGGATGTGTTACGAGGAATTGACCCAGACAATTATAGAGACTGACAAGTCCCAAGATCTGCAGTCCTCCTCCTCCTGGCCATTTTTTTTTAACCGTCTTTCCTTCTTCCTATTACTCTGAATTTTTAAAGCACTAGTCAGACCTTCAACTGGTTAGATGTGGCCCACCCACACAAGGGATGGCAATCTGCTTTACTCAAAGTCCACCAACTTAAATGTTAATCTCATCCAGAAACACCCTCACAGACATACCCAGAATAATGTTTGACCATCTGTCTGGGTTTCCGGGGACCTGTCAGGTTGACACATGCAATTTCATCAGCATGGTCCCGTGTGTGTCTGAGTCACGAAGCAGCAAGCTGAGAACACAGCTACTTTCTCTCCTCACCTTTTAGGCAAATGGTCTTCAGCATGTTGGGGCCTGGGGTCAGGGAGCAGGGTACTGAAATGTTCATAAACTCTAACTCAGAGCCTTCTGCCATCTGGCAGGCAGATTGCTCAGAGACAACTGGACTGCTGGGATGTCAGGGGCAGGTGGTGTGGGAGGAGCACTCCAAAGATTTTCAACTCTTTTGCTCTTTTTTTCTTTTTCAAGGAGGGCTCCTGAACATTTTTCTCACTGTCTGCAAACCCATTGCTGCATCCCAGCTCTTCTGATCACTACTCCCTGTCCTTGCTCCCCAACCAGCCCCTCTGCTTCCAACCACTAGGACTTTAACTGGGGTCACCTCATCCCCCAGGGGTCCACCGACTACCTACTCGCTAGGTGACAAATGCTTTTTAAAATCTCACTCCCTGGGATGCCTGGGTGGTTCAGTCAGTCGAGCATCTGCCTTCCGCTTAGGTTGATCTCAGGGTCCTGGAATCGAGTCCCACATTGGGCTCCTTGCTGAGCAGGGACCCTGCTTCTCCCTCCACTTACCTCTCCCTCTGCCTGCTGCTCCCCTCTGCTTGTGCTCTCTCTCTGACAAATAAATACATAAAATCTTTAAAATCTCACTCCCTCCCAGAAGTATTGCCTCCGAAAGATTGATTCTTTTGTTTTTTCCCTCAGCTTTGTTAAGGTATAACTGACATATAAAGATTGTATACGTTTAAGGTGCACCGTGTGATGATTTGATATGTGTATACCCTGCAAAACAATCATCGCAACCAAATGAATTAACATATCCATCAGCTCACCTGGTTAACATTGTGTGTGCGTGCGTGTGTGTGTGTGTGTGTGTGTGTACGCGCTGTAGCAACCTCAGAAGTTTTAATGGATTCTATGGTTTATTCAAGTCATTTATCTTTTCATTTATATATTCAGTTGCCTCTCTCATTTATTTCATCCACTGAATAAAGTTCACTGTGGCACGATGACGCACCTGCGGGGTATCTATCACATTAAGAAACTCCCCCCTCTACCAGTTCTCCCTCTCTGAAGCCCACCACAGTACAAATCACGCTGGCGGGTGGAGCGCCGCCATTCATCTGTGCCAAGAACGCCTTACCTAATTGATAATAAAGACCAAACATGGCCATTTTTTTTTAACCGTCTTTCCTTCTTCCTATTACTCTGAATTTTTAAAGCACATCTAAAGAACAGGCGGCATTCCGAAGAGAACAAAGTTAATGGAATTTCTTCTTCCGAGGAGGCACCTGGGCTGAGAGTCTTCCAACTGTGCCAGGGAGCGAGCAGTCAGCAAGGCGTCACATCTCCCGACGACAGCAATGATACACGTCTGCATCTGATGTCTAAGCCTCGTGGAGATGACGACCCAGTGTTATTTTTATATTATTAGACACAATTATGAGAAGCCGTAAAAAGGGGAAAAAAATACACACTTCTGTATTCAAATGGAAATAAGTGCCTCATTAGTAATAAAAGCTCCAGGTTATGTTACTGTGCAACCTTTTGTTCAAACACGATGTCTGAAATTTGCATAAGTAGTCAGCTGTGTATATCTCAGGGCTATTGAAATTATATGACTCCCCAATCTAGGCAGCCCCATAAACAGTGTTTTTCTCTTTCCTGGCGCCCTTGTTTTCACAGAAACACAGCTGTACGGCACTGATGGAGAGGGAGGGAAGCAGACAAAGGAGGCTCACGTTCCTTCTGGGAGGCTCCTGGATGCTGGGAGACCCACGGGGGTGGGGGCACTCGAAAGGAGCAGAGGCAAGGCGCCCCATGACCCTCATTCCCACTCTGGTGGCAGCAGGTTTCCGTGGCCCGGAGATCCTGACTCTGTGCTGCCCAGCCTCGAGGCCCACTTGGAAGCTGACCTCCCGTTCTCCAACGCAGCCGTGGCAATGATCAAACCTCCCAGTTAAACCGGTGGGGTTGGGTGGAGGTGAGGACAATGGGACTTACAAGTCATTTTCTGGGGAGTTAACTGCAAATCAACCAGAAACACATGGAATGCATTTTCCTTGACATCCACATGTGGAAGCAGAAATTCAGCGAGAGAGAAGAGTCAGGGGTGAGGAGGGGATTGCAAGTGGGGAACAAGGCAAGAGCATGATCTATGGAACTCATAAAATGCAAAATGTTCTAGAAGGAGGTGTCTGGTTTTGCCACTAGCTTGCAACGCCTCTGGGATTCCCCTCCCTCCTGAAGTCCGACATTGAACGAACGTGCTCCCACCTCTAGCCTAACTTCACAGCCTCTCATTTTTAAAAAGTGGGTGAAAAAGGGCGTGGGGTGGGGAAATGTTCAAAGCACTGGGATGGCCAAGGCACCTCTCTCTGCACACATTAAAAAAATTAATTCTGATTCAGAGAGGAGACACACATCCTTGTTCCGTCTTGTCACTAACTTACACGAACTTAGGTCAATTTACTGTCCTCAACTGGGGTCTCCTCAACAATACCCCGACAGGTGTGGAGTCTTTGGTCTCTGCCGGCTCTGGAGGGGAAGAGTCTGCCTGAGTTTACCCAGCAGCAGGCACAGGATCCCTGGTTCCCGACGCCTCTGGCCCCGGAGAACTCCTCTTTTTTGATGGCACCAAGCAATGTCAAGAGTCAAGAAAAGAGTCAAGACGTCAAGAAAACCCGAGATTATTCGATGCTGAAGCTCTGACAAAGGATGCATTGCGTTGAAGCCGAGATAAAGACCACACCGAGGGCGTGGACTGCCACGCGAAGTGTCTCGTCCACACAGAGGCCCACGGCATGGTGGCTGGGGCAATGCACTAGAGAAGCCGAGCCTTGTCCTGTCTCACTCTTCTGTGTGCCGCTCTGGATCCAGGCAAGAAAGCAACACACTCTTCAGACAGAGGGAAGGGCCGGAAGATGACACATTCCATTCTGTTTCATAAATAAAAGGCTTTAACCATTAGACTTGCCAAAGAACCAGTTGAGGACAGCTAGACCACAAGGAGCCCTCTTCTTGAGGGGACACACATGACTTAGGGAAATCTCCAAACCCTTCTTCTTTTTTTTTTTTTTAAGATTTTATTTATTTATTTGAGAGACAGAGAGCATAAGTAGGGGAAAGGGGCAGAGGGAGAAGCCGACTTCCCCCGGAGCAGGGAGTCTGATGCCGGACTCGATCCCAGGACCCTGAGATCATGACCTGAGCAAAAGGCCAATGTTTAACTGACTGAGCCACCCAGGTGGCCCAATCCTCAAACCCTTCTACTGAAAATTTAAGAAATGCACAGTTAATACACCTTGAAGAACATAGGGCTTCAGAACAATGATTTGATCTAGGTTTAGAAGAACTGTCAAGTTTTTATAAGGAAGAATGAATTATATTTAATAAGGACACCTTAACTTGGCTAGAGGCTGTTCTGCAAAAGAATGACTACTTGCCTACACACGCAGGCATGGGTCCAGGACCAGGGGAGCTATTTCTAATTCAAGCTCTTGGCATTTCCTGGTTACATGACCTTGACAATGTCATAGGAGCATTCTCTGCCCAATGGCCTCATTAAATTACAATAAAAGCTCACATTCGTGGGGGCGCTTTGTGTTACTTTACATTGACTTTATATTAATTTCATCCTTATAACAACCCTGGAAGTAGACATTATGATATCTGTACACTAGATGGGAAGCAAAGGCTCAGGGCTCTGGCGTAGCTGGCCCAAAGCCACACAGCGGGTCAGTAGCTGAGCTAGAATTTATATTCCACTCTCTTCAGCTCCAAAGTTCCTATTCTCAGTCATCGCGCCATGTTACACTGCATCCCTCATCATCTTGTACATCCAACGGACCCAGAGGCATCTGGGATGCACAAGGGCAAACTTACACATGTCCGTCCTCAGGTGCTCTAGAAGGAAGTGGAAAGCTTCCATTCCAGGTTCTGACTCCAACCCCCATGCTCCACGTTTCATCCTGCACCCTGACCCCTTTGTGAGACACTGGGGAACCACTGACCTCTCAGGATCTCACTGCTGAGATGTAAATGGAGAAGGTTTACCCAGCTTACCTGGAGACAGGCTGGGAGATGTGATCTCCTGTCCCTATCGCTCATCAAAGCGACATGGCAGGGAGTGTGCCCCCTTGTACCTCTGTGCTGCTTTCTTCCCAAGAACACACCTCCACGTCAACAGTCCTGCTTTCATTCCAGCTCTCGGTTTCTCTTGACCCCAATTTTCTTAATTCCAGGAAAAAAGGCTCAGGGAGTGTGGAAGAGAACAAAATGAAGATAACATAAGTAGTTGCTAACATTTACTGGGTACATAGAAAGTATCAGAAACTGTGCCAATCGCTGTGTAAAAAAATCCCAAACCAACACCAAAGCAAACAGACAAAAACGAAATAAATCCAACCAACAATGAGCCTTGTCCAATGATCCAGGTACAAAGTGAAATCGGCTCCCTTTCTTTCAGATCCCCATCCCTTCAGCTGCCAAGTCCAAATTCTGACTCATCCCCACACTATGGCGCTGGGCTATGGGGCCTGAGCAGTTACATCCTGGTTTTCCAAAATTACATCGTTTCTTTCCCCTCTTCCTTTGAAACACCCACTCTGCAGGTGCCAGGATCTCAATGGATTTAATCCACAAGAAAACAGCAGAGTCAAATAATTCATACTAGATTGTTAATGGCTTACCACAGCTAACTGCGCTACCTTTTCTAGAAATAGTCACTTAAGAAAGGGGACATTCACTAATTCACAGGGGTTAATGTATGAATGAAGGGTGTTCAGAACACGACAGCAGGGGGTGCCTGGGTGCCTCAGTGGGTTAAAGCCTCTGCCTTCGGCTCAGGTCATGATCCCAGGGTCCTGGGTTCGAGCCCCACATTGGGCTCTCTGCTCAGCAGGGAGCCTGGTGCCTCCTCTCTCTCTGCCTGCCTCTCTGCCTACTTGGGATCTCTGTCTGTCAAATAAATAAATAAAATCCTTAAAAGAAATCACCTGGGGAAATTAAAAAGACAAAAACAAGCGCGACGGCGGGCGGGTGTTAGAGGAAGCTTTTCTAGGCGCGTCAGAAATGATTACGAGGGCAGGGTTGGCACCCGTTCTTCAGACCACTGAAGCTACTGAAGACACAAAAGGATTTGGAAGTTCCAGTCCCTTGCTGAATGGTAAACGTGCCTGAAAGACAAGGCACGAGGTCGAGGGGACAGATGGCCTGGCATTAAACTGTGGAGGCATCATGGAAAGAAGCTGACGGTGTTGGTGGTCTCAGCCCAGCCAAGGCACTGGGACCAACTTCAGCGCCCTGGTCCCCCATCGCTGACATCAGGGAGTCAGGCGATCCTTGTCATCTCTTCTAGGTCAGGTGCTTTCGGCTGACACTCTCCCTTCCAACCTCCGAGTGCAAGGGCGACGAGCGCCAGCTGAATATCCACAGGTACCGCCTTTCAGCTTTCATGTAAGCTTGAATGAATGATAAGCATGGGCGAAGAATTCCTAAATCTGTTTACACCGGGTCTCTCCAGCTCATTCGGACAGCGTAAGAAGCACACGTTCCCTAGAGCATGGAAATTAAGACAATTAGGTAGGGCCTCGTGTCGCTGTAGAAACGGGCATCAGGAGTTTTTAAGTAAATTAGAAAGACAGCAAGCAGGTTGAAGAGAAAGACGGGGCTCTCTCTCGCTCACTCTCTCACACACACACAGACACACACACACACAGACACACACACACACACACATTACAACCAAAATAAGAAGGACAGGGTAAGAGTGACTGTATTTCTTTATTTATTTTTCTAAGACTTCATTTTTACAGCTGTTTTAGGTTCACAGCAGAATTTGGAGGAAAGCACGAGGATTTCCCATACACCTGCCCTACCCATCTAGTCTCCTCCACGATCCGCATCCTTATCAATGGGAATTTTTTTTTTTTTAACCAAGGATGAACCTACATCAACACCTCCTCATCCCCCAAGTCTAGAGTTCACATCAGGTGACTTCCCTGGTTGTTGTACACTCTGTGGGTTTGGACTAATGTATCCTGACAGACGGACACTATTATACAATCCGGCAGAGTAATTTCACTGCCCGAAAAATCCCCTGTGCCCTCCCTCACCTCGAAACCCTGGAACTACAGATCTGTTTACTGTCTCCACTGTTCTACCTTCTCCAGAGTGCCATATAGTTGGAATCATACAGTAAATAGCCTTTTCAGACTGGCCTCTTTCACTTAGTAAAATCCATGTCTTTTCATGGCTCATTTCTCTTCAGCAGCAAATGCTATCTCACCGTCTGGATGGACTACTGTTCACTTACTGTTCACCCAGTGAAGGACACTTGGTTGCTTCCATGTTTTGGCAACTGTATTTCAGTTGAGAGTTTGCTTATCTATCTCCCTACTTCCATCAAAATTATAATTTATGAAAATGCAGGGAAAGCATGGTGTGTGTCTTTGACAAATGCTGGTTGTTGTTATAAGAAAAATCTTGACCTTTCTTCAAGATTATTTCCATTGTTGCATATGGGGTTTGGGTTTTTTGGGGGGGGGAGGGGTGGGCAGGGAGAGGTGAGTGGGGTGAAGAAGGTGAGCGACAATGCCAGACTAGAATATTCCACATCCCATATCCTCCTTCCCAATCCATCTGTTGAATTTGAGCCAAGCCTACCTTGCTCTCAGGCTCTCTGGGTAACATGTCCTCCTTTGTGATGGAGAGAAACATGGAACAGGTTGTAGGCAAGACCTAAAATTCCTGAAAGATGCCAGCCACGCTTTTTCAGTGCAAGTTATGGGCTGTGTCATTTAAAACCTCCCGAAAGATGTCAAGTCGTCAACACTTTGTAACCTAAAGCCGATGTGAAAGCATGATCTTATAAACTCAACTTTCCCTTTAGGGCAGCCCAAAGAGCTGAGGGAATGTCTATGAAAACAACTTTTAACAAACGGAATTCCAGGCATCTCTTCAAAGAAAATTATCTAACCTTCCCTGCAAATGTGTTGGCCACAGCTGAGCGTGTTATGGCATCTGTATTGGAAAGTAACAGCTTTTGGGGTTTTTTCTTTCTTTTTCTTTTCCAATGCAAAGTATCTCAATCCTTAACTCCTTAATTGGGGTGCAGAATGTTCAAGGTTTGCATCGGGGCAGGAAGTCCACGACGTCACCTTCGGAGTGAAGGGGAACCAGGTGTCTCCCATTGTAGCAGGGGTGTTTGCCTCTGTGAAGCATGACGTCATTATTCACATGAGTCTCAGGTGCACTCCCCAGCGGTGGAGATCTGGGGCTTTGGACTGGTGTGTGGGTGGCAGTGCTGGCTCAGGCGTTCACTGGGTGGACAACTTCCAAGGCTCAGTTCCCTCATCAGCAGGATGAAGATAAAACAAAACCCAAGTCACGGTGTTCTGAGGATTGGGCAAGGTAGCGTTCATTGGTACTTTGTAGAGTTAAATGACCTGACTGTCGTGACATTGATTCTCTCTCAATCTGGGCAATCTTGAATGTCTGATGATGAAATTATTCAGAGACAATATCTTGTCAGCTCCCTTTCGGGAGTGAAAATCAGCCTCAGCATGAGAGCATTTGCTTCTCTGCATTGATGGTCTATAGGACCCCAAGTCTGGTTAGCCTGTCATGGACTTCCCTTTCTGTGGGCATGAAATCTGTCAGTGCCCCAGGTCAGGTGTTGAGGGGCAGTGCGTACTATCCCCTCCCTTCCTGGCAGTGTCCATAAATGTCAGCCCCTCTCTCTACCTAGGAGAATCGGCCAAGTGACCTTTTCTCCTAGTTTTCTAAGACAATGAGCATGGAACTTTCTAAGACAATGACCTTGGAACTCAATTTGTAAAAGTCTGCTCATAATGAACAACCGAGCCCATGAGTGGCATGGCCTCCACGATGCAAACGGGATAATGGGTTTGCATATGACTCTCAGAAAACTTTCTCGGTCATCTTCAGCCTGAGCCATTCCAGTGACAAGAGCAACTGATTGATTTTAGCCTTGGCCATTACTGTGAGTAGTGTTGTTCCCAGAGAGTCCTCCATCTATCATTTCATTACGTCTTCCTCTTAAATGTGAAAAATTATTCCTTATTTAAAGGAGCACCATGTCCTGGAGAAAGAGCATTTGAGTTGGGGTAGGGTCCAGGAAATGTGTCTCTGCCCCTGACGATGGCAGCGTCTCCAGCAACGACTTTTGCAATGGGTCATATTGCCAATAGGGACTTCATGTCTTAGAATGGTTAATACCCTTGAACCTAATAAATTCACTTCTAGGAATTTGTCTCATGGAAATTATCAGAGCATCCCTACACATCCCTGCACTAATCTGTGGCAAGAATGTTTCTCACTGGGGGAAAAAAAAGGGAACACAACCCACTAAAAGGGATAAATTAATTATGATTCAACCATTTTGATGGATTACTAGGTAGCCATTAAGTGAAAAAGATAGGTTGCAAACCAGGGCATAATGAATGATCCCAGGTCTCTAATAAGAAATGGTAGTCATGTGTTTCAACAGGCAAATGTCAATGCTTCTTTGGGTGGTAGAACCATGTAAAATTTTAATTTCTCTTAAGAAATTAAAATTTTTAATTTCTTTCATGTTGCTGAAACACTTCATTCCAAGGATATACTAATTTGCAATCCAAAGGAAATAAGTGGTGTTGTAAAGGAGAAGGAAAAAACTTGGTAGACTTGGGGTTTCTATCCTGACTGTGTATGATCTTGGATAAGACTCTTGATACCCTCGTCCTCCCTCAGTTGTCTCATCCGTAAAATGGGAACGAAAACACACATGGACCCTTCCATCTCCATAAGATTGTTAGGCTCAAAGGAGAAAGTAAAGGCAAAGGGGTTTGATAAACATGAAAGCATATATATATACACATATACATATATATATGCATATATGTGTGTACATATTAATACATGTATGTATACATATATACCTTTTTAAAATCATGCCTTTATTATGAATAAAAGAGCACTGGGGTAGCACAATGGCAGAACAAAGATTAATGAATCAGAACTATGTCCACTAAACTAAGGCATTTTCCTTAGAAGATCTCTGGTAATGGTAGGGAGTATTGTATCTCTAGAATGCCCCTTCTCAATGATACATTGTAAATTCCTTTTGGTGACCTAGACAGAAACAAAATCCTCTTGTCTTTGAGTCAGGTGGGTTTTTACTCTTTGAAACACCAATCTGACTAAGCATTTTCCTCCTGCTAAGAAATGTGCATTTAAAAAAATAATGTTGCAGCTTTTGTTTTCAATGGGACATTCAACCCATAATATGAATGCAAACATTTAGAACCGCTACAAGTTTTCTTTTTTGGAGTTGCCTGTGTTTAGGGGGTAATTTGGATACAGTCTCAGAGCATAAGGGAGCATAAATTACAACCAAAATGGGACCATTGGAGACAATGAAGGGAACGGCTATTATTTAAAAAAAACAAAAAACAAAAAACAAAACCTGGGAGAGAGAGACATTTGGGGAATGGAAATTAGGGCAGGTTTTGAAATATTTTCAAGCCCGTTTACTACCATCTGTTAGGAGTCTGTGTTGCTAGGGATTTATTGTTTCTTATCTACGAAATCCTCTGGCTATGGAAAACAAATTTTGTAAAATATGATTAAACTTCCTTTTAAATGGCAAGGAGTAAGACAGAGCAAGGTACAGCAGGCTTGGAATCAACATTGTGGGCATGGCGATTGAGGTTCGTTTTTTGTTTTGTTTTGTTTTAAAATGCAGTGCCTTTTGAAGCTCATTTTTGTACTAAAGCCTACACTACCACTGAGTTCCTTCGCCTAGGAGGGGGGTCTAGCTGATGATACAGCTGTTCACGAAGATGGGACAACAGGAGGTGAGTTCTGGGGTGAAGTCATTTGCATAGGGCATCCTGCAAGGTCAGTTGGTTTTTGAATATTCCCTGAGATTCCTGAAAATGAAATCACTTAGTATTTGCATCCATTACTCAGATCGTGAAGTTTAAAAAAGAAAAAAATCCCTTACAGAACGAATCAGATTGTGTTGTGAAAATAGAAATCAACAGTAAACCAGTTTGCAGCAAACCAATGTTTTGCTGGAGTGTTGGAGATTAATGAGTGAATTTATCAAACAACTTGTATTAGCATACATGCCTCCATATTCCCAAAGGGCCCATTAAATTGAGTTAGAAATGCTCGTATAGATCCCCAAGTCCTGTCCACTCGTAATTCACTTGCTCTCAAACCTCCAAAGGGTCCTTAGCTCACCCAGAATAAGATCGTGTCATCCAGGACTCTGTATGAGCTCACCGTACTCTAGACATACTTGGCTGCTTTGCTGTTTCTTATAGATGCCAAGCTGGTTCCCACTTCAAGCCTCTTTCCTGATTATTTCCTCTGGCTGGAAAGCTCTTTCAACAGATGGCCAGTCCTCTCAATTTGTTTAGGTCTCCTTCTAAGAAAATGTTCCTGACCACCTGTTAAATAAGAGCCTTGCATTGCCTTGAGAGTACCACTTGACTTTGTATTTATTTATTTACTGCCTGATTCATCCTCTAAAATTTAAATTTCATGATGGCACAGTTTTGTTCACCATCGTATTCCCATACAAAGTAGAGGGCATGAGTAGCGTGAAGGTGGATTATTTGTTGTTCCAAAAAATATTCATTTCCTGCTATATTACTCTGCCATATTAATGTTTGCTTGGCTATACAGCTTGGTTTGTCCTCAGGGGGTAGGAGGTACATTTCCCTGCCCCCTTGACTTTGGTTTTGACCACAGAACTTGTTTTGGTTGATGGAATGTTAGTGGACACAAACAGGTGGAGGCTTCAACCAGCCTTGCCTTCCTGCCATGAGAAGACCATGACTCAGATGGTGGCCGACACTGAAGAGACAGGAAACCACCTGGACCCAGCATACAGCCTAAAGTCCAGCTCAACCAAATTCACCTGAAACCAGTCGACCCTAGGACACATGAACAGGAAGTGAACATATCACTAAGACTTCATTGTTTTTACACATCAAAAGCCATCTGATAGAAGAGGTCCAAAACATTTACTGAACAAATTATGGTTAAGATTTTAGTGTTTCAACCAACTTCTATCTTATGAATGCATAATGAAATTGTATCTTAAAAATATATATGAAGTTAAAAATTCAAGATGGGAGATATGATTTGATTATAGACTTTTGCTCACAGGAAAAGGAGACAAAAAAAATTTTGTTACTCTTGGGTGAACGTTTGGCAACACAGACTCTCTTTTTGATGAAGTTTATTTGGTTTAAGGAAAAGGAATAACACAGAGTGCTCTAATTCTGTTTCTTCAATGTCAGCAATTAAAATAAATATCCAACAGTTTCCATGTTTTCTTTCAAGCAGTGTGTTTGTGTGTGTGTGTGTGTGTGTGTGTATCTGTGTGTTTGTATCTGTGTTTTCAGGTAAAGAAAGCCGCAGAAGGCAGTGGGTAGTGGGTTAGAGGGAAGGAAGAAATATTCACATTGAAAAAAAAAATCACTTTTTAATACCATGTTGTATACCTAAATGGGATTATACTCCCCTCAGTTTTGATGTTGATAGATATTTCTATACCGAGATATTTTAAACACAAGTGAACACTTTATTTATAAATACATTTTTCATTTTAAGTAGATGCAAAAATACATTTTCAAAACACTCAAACAATACATACTGCCTGTTTTTCAATCAAGAATGGTTTCTCAAATCAGAAAGAATACCATCTTTGCATTTTTAATGAATTTTCAGGGAGGGTACTATTACAACTTCCCTAAGAACAACCTGTAAGTATTATTATTATTATTATTATTATTATTGTTATTATTATTATTATTATTTTTGTACACATCATCTAATTCAGTATTTTTTTTGTGGACCTTAAAAAGAAAAGAACATCCAGAAACAAGGAAGCACTGCTGTTTTACAGAATTTTGAACTAAACATTGGTCCATTATCCAAATGTCTGGTGTTTGCTAACAGTAAAATTCCTGAGGGAACTCAGATGTTAGTAAAATTTGGGTCTGTAGGTTTTCCAGCTAATGACCCTTTGGAGGCTCTTACAGTCTGCTGGGTTTTGCCAATTGTGAAATACAGCCAAACAGAATATGAAACCACCGCTATTGCATCAATGGAAACAAGAATCAGAGAACGATCCAGAGAATGAGGTTCTGAGTGTGCCAGTTTCTGAAAACCCATAAATCTTGGAGCATCCCTAGCATGTGTTCCATTTCTGATGGAAAAATTAATGTGTATTTGCCAACTCTGCCTTCTGCTCTCCTGAACATTCTTTGTTAGAAAGATATCATCGATGGAGGAAAAAAAAAAAATCCAAACTCATTTGACTGCACTCATGAACATTTCGGCAAATGGAACTTCATTTTGCCACTACTATAATCAGATAAATGTATTTTGTTCAGTTCAGAACGATTTAAGAATTTTTGACCTAATTATAGAATTTTCATTTTAAATATGAAACATATGGGTCTATATTCAGCTATGACATAACATCCTCAAGCGTGTAAAAAGGAACATCCTGACAGATGTTCACGGTGGATCGGATATAGAAGAACTATCAGGTGTGATTTGAGTGATGGTAGCAGCTAGAATTGGACTTTATTGCCAAAGGAGGGAAAAGAGAACTTAACTTCCGCATTGCCTCTCCCAGATCACTGCATTCCTCAAATGTATTTTCCTCCAAAGATGTATTTTTCCTGCCAAGGCTGACCTTAGGAGTAGCTGGAACAGGTTGGTTTCGGGACCCTCTGCATGTTTCTGGGATGCTGGGAAAGCCTTAGTGCCAATAAAACAAGCCAGCAAGCTCTCCTAACTTCAAGGCTAATGACTAAAATCCTCCCATAATTTTTTTTAAGGGCTTTGGGTTTTGTGCCATAAAAATAATTCCTCAAAAAGCGATTCTTCAATGTCTTCTCTGACTTTTCAGACGAGATCGGGCGCGTTCAGGGTGGTATGGCCGTAGGCTTCTCTGACTTTTCAAACTTAGTAAACTGAGGAAGCTTAGCGAGTAAATCATACCTGTATGAAAAGATAGAGTTCTAGGAATGTTTACTGAAGCTTCGAGGTCATAGCAAAACAAACAAACAAGTAAACAAAAAAAACACCCCAAAAACCTAAGAAGCACCTAAATGTCTCGTCAGAACGCATCAGTTAAATAAATCAGGCTACTTCCCTTAATGGCCTGCTATGTGGCCAGTGGAAACACTGTTAGGGAAGGATTTTTATATAACAAGGAAATATTCACGATTGCAGAGTGAAAAAGGCAGCCTATAAAATACTGTAAAGTACCATTTCATTATTTTGTTTGCCATCACAAACAGGCACAAAAGATCCATACTGACGGGTTAATGGTGGTTATCTCTAGGGGATGGAGCTATAAATAATTTTAGTGATCTTCTTTTTACATATATTTTCTAAATTTTCTACAGATGAAATGAATATATAAATCACATCACTTATCTTGCCCATGGTGAGCACTCGATAAATGCTAGCCCTTATTATTATTATTAGAACAATAATAAATTAATATGTTGTTTATAAACAAATTGGATTTTTATGATGTTGATTTTTATAAGAGAAAAGTGTTCAAAATTTCACTGACATTTTTGAGATCAGGTTATTGGGGTGCAACAGTGGGAGATATTGTCTGAGCATCGGCAGGTAAATATGGAGATTTCCCACGCATGGAGGAGCCGGCAGGAGAGTCCAGGAAGGTGGACAGTAGGCTGAGGACCCAGAAAGCAGACTTTGCTCGCTTCTGTCGTGACACTGCATGGGGCTACCATTCTTTGGCATTTGTGAACACAGGTAAAGGAATCTGCTCTTTCAGAACAGAAATTCTGACAGTCTGAGGTCCCTTCCCCCATAGCCTCTAACTCCTTTCAGAATTAAGCTTGTAGAGATGACTCAAAAGCACTGAAAAGAAATGAAGATTCTCTACCGACTTCCTTAAGATACTTTTTCATCCCTTTGTGTCTTAACCATATACTATTTTTTAAAAAGTTTTGTTTATTTATTTGGTGGAAAGAGAGAGAGAGCAAGCGAGCATATAAACAGGGGGAGCAGCAGAGGGAGAGGGGGAAGCAGGCTCCTTACTGAGCAGAGAGCCCGATATGGAACTCAATCCCAGGACCCTGGGATCATGACCTGAGCCGAAGGCAGAGGCCTTAACCCACTGAGCCGCCCAGGTGTCCCTTAACCATATATTATTATCTACCTCAGATAATTAGAAGAGTTTTTTTTTAAGTTGCCTTTTTTTTAAATTGAAGAAAAAATACATAATTACTTGTATGTTGGTTCTAAACATAACCTTCAGGCACTTTGAGAAAGCAAAAAAATAAAGATTTTGAAAAAATAATACCTATTTATCATGTCAAGGCAGTTTAATCTTCAATTTTTTCTTTCTTTTTTTTTTTTTTTGAGAGAGCGAGAGAGCACCATTGGGTGATGGGCAGAGGGAGAGAGGGACTCCTAAGCAGACTCCCCATGGAGCAGGGAGCCCGATGCAGAGCTCGATCCCAGGACCCTGAGATCATGACCTGAGTGAGAGGCAGATGCTTAACCAACTGAGCCACCCAGGCGCCCCCAGTTTTGTTCTTTTTTTTCACCTACATTCTCTTTCTGCCTTCTGAAATGAGAGTTAATTTAACTGACATTAATAAGAATCCAAACTCCGTTTATGAAATGTATGTAATTTTTATGCTTGGAATTATCAAATACTCTTGGAAAACAAACCTGTATTTCAAAATAAACTCAAAACTTTTAAAACAAAGCCAAAGCTTTTATTCCAGAAGCTAATCCAGAAAACACTGCCCCATTTGAAATAGTGAAGATAACCATTTCAAAAATCAGTTAATTGTAGGTCAAAACTGACTATGGCTTGTCAGCCTCGAAAGAACAGAACGTGTGTTTTGTGTGAATGTGTTTTTGTCTCAATTTTTGCTTTGGGAAGTAATATTTCAAAGAAGAGAGGAATACAAATTTGTAGGAGAGTTTGGAACATTATGACAAAATAGGGTAAGACAATGGAAATTTGGGGAAAGTTTAAGCATATGGTGTAGTAACTATGCAATGGCTTCAGAGAGAAATTCATTTTGCATTGTTTGAAGTCTGCAACTCTTGTGCAAAAAACCAACTTGCTCATAAAATGTGCATGTTTATTATGTTTAGAGACTGAAAGAGAAACTTCAGGAAAATATTCTGTTTATTAATGTGCAGAAGGAAAAGCTTCCTTGGAGGAAAACATGATGTGATGAATTTCCTGTCCTCTCATCGTGTGACCCCTGCAGGTCTTCACTGCCATTTTCTCAAAAACTTTTCAAAGTTCTATATGTACAGTTGGGCAGAGTAAGGGTTTATTGTGATGACCTCATCCCAGAGAACAGTGGCCTCAATATTTCCCTGTTTTATCCACTGATAAAGAAGTAGTATGTGAGCGAGAAAAGAGAGTTCTTCCAAACACACACACACACCCCAAAAACAACGAATCCAGTGTTTTAAGGATGGCTGCCAATTCTTTGACATTCTTTTCATCAATAATCTGCACTGGCCACAGTGATCCACAGTGCCACAGAATGTGGCAGAAATTACGTTGTGTAGCTTCCAAGGTCAGATCTGAAAAGGTCGTGCAATTTCAACCTCGTTGGCCAGAACATTTATTCTTAGAACCCTGAGCCACTGTGTAAGAAGCCCAACCACCCCGAAAGCCACCATGTTGTGAGGAAGTCCAAGCCACATGGACCCGTCGTGCCAACGGTCCCACTGGCGCCCAGTCTTGAAGCCAGCCCAGCTCAGGGAAGCGGACGTGGGGGTGCACACGCCTCCCCTCCCATAGCCCCAGATGATTTCAGCCCCAGACAGTTAAGGAATCCCAGCGCTAGAGACTTCCCAGCTGAGGCCCAAAGAGCAAGAAGCAGAAAGGATCCATTCCTGCGGCACCATTTTTAAATCCCTGTCCGACAGAATCTGTGAGCACAATAAAATAGATTTGTCCATCGCTAAACATCTTTTTAAATTTGTATGCAGTGATAGATAACTGGCACATCACATAACTTGGATTTATGAGGAAATCAAATCAATATTTGGGGAGATGACATGTTGTAAATATGTGACTCTGAAACTCCATTTTATTTCTGAGGTAGAACCACTTAGAGTTTATATTCTCTGTTTTAATAAAATGTAAAGTTATTAAGTACCTTTAGCTTTTAGTATAACGGAATTGTGTGGGATCTTTATTCCAAGTCTTTACTTGGAATACTTTGAACTGGATGACGTAATTGCTTCCAGGGACACTCCTGTCAGGGAATGGCAGGCTGTTTCCCTTGGACTTGAACCCCACTTCTGGCCATCTCTGGTTTCATTTCACCGAAAAAATCTCCTCCACTTGCTCTGGCCTGACGCGGTGACGTCACCGTGGCAAGTGTCTGGGGTGCTCGACGCGGCCAGGGTTTTGTCCCAGCTACAGACGGGCTCGTCGTCCAGGGCTGGTGGGTTTTATTTCATAGCCAGTTTGGGTGACAGATTTCAATAGGAATAAGTCTGTTTAATTTTTAGCACTGCAAAATAGAAAACAAATGTGGGGGGAAAAACAGCTTAGGTTTCCGCAGCTTTAATCCTGCTAATTCTCTTTTACTGCATGAACAGTTCAAAGAAGTAGGATGACCTACCTATTTTTTACCTCGTTATCTCTGAAAAGAAAATGTCTCTCTGTTTGTAAGGGCCCTCGAAGTCCCTTGTTTGGTTCTTGAGTTCCTTTGCGATTTAAAAAATCAGAAAGATTTCTAGCTGTCTTCATAAACATAGACCCCAAATCATCAAGCTACCTGCTTTTGAGGAAAGTTCTGTGAATGGTCATCATCTAAGGTTGACAAATAGAACTTTAATTTTAAATACAAAAAATGTTTCTAATTTTCCATAATCTTTAGAAAATATGTATTAGTTCTGCATTTTGATTATCTTGTGACTATGATGCCAGTTATAAATTATGAAATAGTTCATATGTATGTATAAGACTCTGTAAGTGTCAAATTTTGGTACCTGGCGTGCCCATAAACAGGGAAACTGAGTCTGGAAGTCAGAGTAGTTCTCCCAGAATAACCTCGGAGGGAAGGGGAGGACAGAATTCATACAAAACGGTGATCTCTGGAACACTGGTTTCCCCACTGTTGTGGAGTGAATAGTATACCCCCCCAGTTCACACGGTGAAGTCCTCACCCCCAGTACTCAGAAGGTGACCTTATGTGAAAACAGGGTCATAGCAGATGGAATTAGTCAAGATGAAGTTGCGTTTGGAGCAGGCTGGTCCAACACGACAGCTGCGGAATAAGAAGAGGACATTTGGACATTATGACACAGACACACACACAGGGACACAACATGTGAAGACACACCTGCTGCATCTAGAGGCCAAGGGACCCCAAAGTCTTCCGACAAGCTGGCAGAAGCAGGAGAGCGGTGTGACAGGGTCTCCGTCGCAGGCTTGGGGACAAATCCTGCCGACACCTTCATTTTGGACACGCCGCCCCCGTAACCAGGGCACTGTTGAGTGTGTGGTTCAAGCTTGGCGGCCGTAGAAAATTAATACACCCGTCATCGGCTGCGTTTGGATTCAACATGGACAGTTTCTAACCACTCTTTAATTTTTTGACTTGATAATTTCCAGGAGGGAAGATGTTTGCACAGTGGCTTTGCAACCTCTTTAGACCAACTCTGAATCCCTCTGGTTATCTCGCCCCAGGCCACATGTGCGTGTACTGAAGACACTACGGGACAATTTCCAAAGTCCAACTGCAGAACTCCATCGCCATTACCATCCCTTGCCACAGACAAACTCCCCGGGCCCTTGTCTCTTCCCCATGTCTACGGGCTACATGTTCGTGCATGTTTCAGAATTTTGGTTTGCGTGTCAGCCCGGTATTGTTCTCACATTCCATCATCTTTCATGTGAACCAACAGGGAGCTCAGAAGCCTGGCCAGCCTTGAAAACACTGAAAGTGAATCCTGGGCACCTTTAGGACAGGCATGCCTGGTCAGACATCCATGCTTGGGCCCTGGGAATCTTCAGGACACAGAGAGCCTTCCCAGGGTCACGTGACCGCACTGAAGACCACCTCCACTCAAAGAGTTACCTCTGTCCAGGGGGATGGTAGGAAAGTGGAGGAATTATCTGTTCAAAGAATTCACACTGCGCTGTGATGCCTGGGAGACCCAGGACTCCAAGAAGCAGGCAGGCAGTTTCTTTGACTCAAATGATCTACCAACGAGAGAAAGTGTGAGGGAGCTGTCCCCGAGTCACACAGCTCTCCAAGAGGAAAGAGCAGACGAGTAATTTTACATTTTATTTTTGAACGTTGCTAACCCTGCGTGTAGATACTGAGTGGATGAGCTGATGTGTCATCACACAAATGAGGGAGAAGAGCGGCTTTTCCATCCAGGCCTTGACAGAAGAAGGAGCACGTTTACAAACCTAGTGCTCTTAATCCTCTTGCCCAGAAACAGTGTGACAGACACAGATAAGCAGGTAGCTGGGCTGTGGTGAAGAAAGAGAACAAGACCGATCGATGGCGAGAAAGATGAACAGGAAGGGGGGTGAGAGATAAGGGACGAAGAGACAAACCAGATAAATAGAGCACTGACCTAACCACTCGCAGGCTTCTTCCTCCCACGTTCTTCTGCCTCTTTGACCAGCTATCAGATGAGGCCATGACGCCCAGCCCAGGAAGGTACTGAAATGATCTCCATGGTCATTCTGTGCCATTCCTCCAAGGGAGGTCGAGTAAATGATGCTGGTCGGTGTCGAGTGCTGTGGACCACGGCAGACGTTGAGAAGTCTCTGGGCCTGTGGTTGGTTCTGGTGGGAGCTGCAGCCCGGGAAATTAGATTGAGATGTTCTGTCCTGGGCGCTGGGCTCTGGGCCACGGGGGCAATGGCTGAGCCCCTCTGCTGGCTGGCCACCAGGTCTTTGGTGACAATACCCATTTTCCAAGTGTCGTTAAAAGAGATCGTATCTAAAATTGTTTAGTACAACACCCAACATGACGGTGGCTCTGAGAAGGGTGGTCAGACAACTTCAGCATCACCGGGCTGCTGCTCACTCCCCCCCTCATTCATTCATTCATTCATCCATTCACTTATGTAACCTTTCCGTGTCCCCTGAGTGCCCGATTCTGACCAGGAGGTGTAGCAATGAACAGAACCAACATGTTTCTGTCATCATAAAGCTTAGATTATAAGAGGGGCAAATCTTCAAGTACCCCTATAGGTTTGAAAAGGGCTCCAGAGAAGAAAATTGGGAAAGAAATGGGCTCAGAACCCAGAGTTAAGGATATGCAATCTCTGCATCAAATTCCAGAGAAGATTGTCTCCTTTGCATGTTTTCACCATCGGTTTCTGCCTGGTTTTCTTCAGTGACGATAGACTTTTCTGTGGGATAAAGTGTTCTGGACAGGATTCCCACTGAGGTTTCTGGCTCACCCTTCCTTTTATCCTTTGTATACAGAAAGCGTCTAACCCATGTCACTGCTTCCCTACAGAACGTTCTTCTGTGGTTAATGATTTGCCTGCATAACTCTCTTTCCATGGAGCCCCATCTGCCTGGCATGGCCGTTGAGGGCAGGGTCTCTAAGTGACCTGAATTCCACAGAGACTGTCTGCCTCCCACCAGACGTCTTGGTAAGAACACTCTTCCCTCCCTCCTTCGGCTGTTGAGCATCACAGGAGCTGAGACCTCTCATGAGAGGGTATGCGAGCAAGGCAAATACCTGTCCAACAGGTAGCCATGACTGGAGAGCTCATCGCTCTCTGTGGAAGTTACGGGACAAGTCATAAAATTGTTCAAGTTCCCTCGGGTTGGATTAGGAGAAGCAAGTCTGCAACTAACACTACAGGTCGTGCTTCCAACCATTTTTCCTTTCCCCCTTTCTTTGTTGAGAGATGGCACAGAATAATTGCACTGCCTTCAGGTTAGGGGGATTTCTGAACCCCAACGGGGTGTCCTCAGAAGGAAACTGTCCTGCTGAGCCCCTGTCAGCTTCTGCCAGCATCTTCTGAAATTCAGCATCAAGAGAGACACCACCTAGACAACACCTAGATTCTTGCAAATAGGCTCACGTGAGAAGCTTGAGAGAGAACAGGCAACAGGAACTGTAGTCCCTTTAACAGTAATGGAGACACATCTGAGAATGGCGCTCAGTCACACCTGGAGCCCACCTCCTAGGTGGGCAGAGGCTCGTTGACATCATTTCTGCCTGCCCCTACCCCCATCATTAAAAGCATCTAGCGGTTTTAATCAGTATGCCAACCTCACAAACCAGGAGAAAAGCCCGAGCTCCTCCTTGCAGATGCCAGATACTGTGGTTGCTCAAAAAATACAAGTTCAATGTCAATTGTATTTACTATTATTTAATAAGGATCGTTTTTGCATTTCCCTCCTTCCTACCAGGCTGTAACATCCAGGGATCCGTATTTTTCTCGATCATCGAGGGAAGGAGATGAGGTGTGTAGAGGGTGACAGAGAACCACAGCTTTGGCTCCACTGGATCTGGGGACAGCAAGGTGGTGGGGGGACTACTGCCCACACTTATGACCACACTCACTGCTCGACTGGAAAACGCGTACCCAAGAAGTCTCCCCATTTCCTGAAACTACAATTCAAAATCCATGTAAGTGCCTCATTTGTCTGGGGCTATCAAGGAATAAAGTATTACTTATTTTGGAATTTTCCCAATTATGGAAGCCTACCCATTTAAACAACAAAGCTTTTAGATTGTGCTCATTTTAGTAAATCTCCCCCACCCCCCGCCCATTTAAACAGTTATGCTGGAACTCACTTAACTCTTTTTATTTTTTCTGATTTTATTGAAACACAATTGACATATAAGAATGTATTAGTTTGAGGTGCATAACACCATATATGTAGCAATATGATCACATAAGTTTATTAACACTGTTTAAAGTCACCCTGTTAGTTAGTGTTTTCTGTTTTGCAGAATAGTTTACGAAGATCAGTGGTTTGTGACTCTTTACCCCACCTCCTATTAGGGTCTTCCAGAGAAATAAAATGTATAATATATATCTAACATACATATTATATATAACATCCTATTGATTTTATCTATCTATCTATCTATCTATCTATTTGTCTATCATCCAATATCAGGTTGATATGGCTGTGAGTTAAGCCTGTTTCTTAAGGTGGGCCCCATGCTGGATTCTTGTAACCACCGTGATTTCACTTTGCTAAGAGAGAGGAATGCAGGTGACAGGCCTGGGCTGAGAAAGAATGGATATATAGAGATAGAGAAGATACAGAGAGGACGTATAAAATATATCAGGCTGGCTGCCCCTGTGCTGAATTGTTTCCAGAGGATGTCTACTGCTTCTCTGATTCTGCCTTTTATCTCTGTAATAGACGGTTCTCGGAGGCTTGACGGTTCTCGGAGGCTTACCAGTTTTCCCTGCACCGGCCTCAAGGCAGTCTGAGCAGTGCAAAAAACAAATATGGTTCTAAAGCACTGGCGAACATTCAGATTTGGTTGGTTGACATTTTCTTAGGAAAACAGAGCAGAAAGTTATATCGTACCCCCTAAGACATCACTAGCTAAAATCCCTTTTAAACGTTTCTGTTCTTTCCTTGGATTTCATTTCTGAGAATGGCTATGTTGCCCATCCTCTCTCAGGGATGACCATTAAGCACTAGCCTCTCTCAGATGCCCTTGGTTGCCCTGAACCCTTCACCTCTGGTCTATCACTCCCTCAGCAAAGTCAAAGCAGGGCAGATGCTGGAAGCTAGCACAGAGTCAGCCCTTCGGGAACAGTGGCTTGGTAAACAGGTGAACAAATGATGAATCAATGAAACATATCTCCTTAAATCATAGCCAGGTAAGCTGTCCAGCAAGGATCAGAGCAGTACCTTATCATCTCTGCGCTCTCAACACTTTACATCCTGTATGTCCAAAAAATGTTTGTTGAATGAATACACGAAGAACAGTTGAACGCCGACTAAAACCTGGCATGTTGGCGTCCTGGCCGAGGGCGTCTCCCGAGTTATTGGACTCTGAGTGGGTCATTATTCTTCATGTCGGGTCACAATGGTGAGAATTTAGTGTGTTGGATAAAAAGAGAGTTTTACGTCATGTTTATGCTTATTTTTTTTAACTGGATTGAGGCTTGCACGAAGCCATTGGTTTTCAGGATATTCTGTTCAATCTCTTCCCTGACGGATGATTCAGCCCCTTATCTCCAACAAGACAAGTTCATACTCGAATCTCAAAGTTGTCCTGCTTTGAAGTCTCCGATTTTGAAAGACTTCCTAAGATATATGGGAGTCCATGGATGGGAAAGGGGGACAGACAGCACCTCACTGCCATTTTTAGTTTCCTGATACTGTTCATAGGCTGTGAACCTCACTGCTGAGAAATCAGAAATGCTATAAGTAGAAGCTTCCACAATTTTGAGATGATGATGGACAAAGCGATCATCTTTGTTCAATAGTTTTAGTTTCATATCCTACAGTAAAGCTCAGAAGTAGTGAAATCGGGCTTCAATGCCTAAGGGAAGGCTTAACCTAGTACTGCCCATCACCACCCAATAAAAACAAAATGACGAAGAAAAATCAGTACTGCTGTGCTTTTATTTCTTTGCTGACTCTTCCAGAATCTGTCGTAACTTAATTTCTTCTGAAATGCATGCATACAGCAGGACTGTCTCCAAGCTCCGGGCACGGTCCCAGCCACAGCTGCCATGGCCCTCCTCAGAGAAGCCTACAGGACCAGATGTGTTTCGTGTTTGGGTCCTTCTCTCACCCCAGGGGAAAGCACCAGGGAAGGCATGACCATGGTTTGCTGAAGAGCCCCACCAGCGATCGCCACCTTTGTAAGGCATCCACTGCTCATTGAGAAAGGTGAGGCAGAGCCCGATGTTAAGTTAACCCAAGTGCTGGTACCTTTTCCGGGCTGGTCACTTACACGTAGAGACGATCCTAGGAAAACGGGAGGAGAGACACGTTAGCCTCGATGCCAGATTTTTAATTTGTATTCATCCCTTGACCATGTTAATCACTTCCTAGGATAAGAAATTGAAAAAATATTCATTGTTTTGAGCCTTTTCTGCCCTTAATTCTGTGATGGCAAATCCTTTCTCTTTAGAGGACCCTATCGTCAGGGGAAACCCAGGTCATCCCAGGCAAGTCAGGGTGTCTCTGCCTTTTCAGTTTATAAGCAGGTTCAGGGAATAAACAGGGAGCATTGGTTGGCATTGCCAGTTTGCTCAGGCATATCTTACTTGCGGAGGGTAATAAATTGACTGTGCTTTAAGTGAGTAGTGAAGATGGTTCGCTGAGTTTAAATTAGAAGATGCTTTATTGGAAACGGGGGGGGGGTGGGGTGCCACAGCAGGTTTTGGCCCTCGGTTAAGCAGCAGACAGAGGCTCTGCTCAGATCCCGAGCTGGTCCTCAAAAGAAGGTTGCCGCTGACCTGGAGGGCCTTTACTTGTGAGCACTCAGGGTGCAGGAGTTCCAGCCCACGGAGTCCTGAAGGCCTCTGAGAGAGCCGAGTGAGTGGGGAGAACAGAACTACATTGTCTATTGTCTCCAGAAGGCAAGAATAACAAAGAGTATGTAAAGAAAACTCACTGATTCTTTTCCCTCTACATTCAGAATACTTCTGTGCTCCAATGTGTGTGTTTTTCCACGAGCGATTCTCTAGGTCTTGGTGGACACTCACTGTGTGCCCTACAATTCTTTCGAATTCCTGACACTATCCATGTGGGATTAGCTAACAGACCCCACGGGTTAAGGGCTCAGACCCTCCAGACTGCACTCCACCCCCTTTCAGACACCAATGCAAGTCTAGGTTGCCACCTTTGGCTTTTACTCTACTGGCTGGAAAAAGGTTTCCATGGTCCCCTTCCTCAGATTTGATAATTTGCTACAATGGCTCACAGAACTCAGGAGAACAGTTTTCATACTAGGTTATGGGTTTATTAAAGAAGGGTAAGACTCAGAAAGAGGTAGATAGAAGAGATGACCGGGGCAAAGCGTGGGGTAGGGGTGAAGCTTCCATGCCCTCTCCAGCGTCCACCATTCCAGCACGGCCAACGCAGCTCTGCACCTTTCATTTAAGAGTTTTATGGGGCTTCCTTACATATGCCTGATTGATTAAATCATTGACCATTGGTGCACAAGTCAATCTCCAGCCCCTCTCTCCTTCCTGGAGATAGTGGGGTGGGGCAGAAATTGCCAATCCTCTAATCACATGGCTGGATCCTCTAGCAACCAGCTCCCTGATCCTTGGGGCTTTCCAAAATTCTCCCCCTAGAAGAAACGCTGGTGTGGTCAAAGAGGTTGGTTGTAAAACACAAAAGATGCTTCTACCATCTTTACTGCTGTTATCAGTTAGGAAATCCCAAGGATTTTAAGAGCTTTCTGCCAAGAGTGAAGACCAAGACCAAATATATGTTTCTTGTTACATTAATTGTTGTAAAGAAGTAAGAATATCTTTTCTTTTTCCTTCTTTAATTTTGAGGTAAGTCATTATCAGTTCAAAGAACGAACTATGAGAGTACAAGTGAAATCTTGAAGTTCTATTTCTGGTCTGATGGGACTTGACACATCTCACTGAGGGCTCACTCTTCTGGCTGGTACATATGGGAAGTGGGTGTCATCCTCTAGGATCCTGGAAGGCCTGAGGTTCTGAAAGTCCCTAAAGATCTGGGCAGCCACATTATGAGCCAGAGAATAGAGGCATGGGGGGAGAGAGGGATACAGGCTGACTCTTGAGTGATCTGGTGGGATCTGACAATTCTGGAACATTATTTTAGGGTCATGAAGAAAGATGTATGCTTTTTGTATATAGGTTTTGGCTTTTCTTCCTGGAAGAAAAGTTTCTAAGATGTAACCATCTAAAAAGGAAGTGATTATAATTGACATCTCAGACATTCCAAGAATAATTCTGAAAAAAAAGAGTTTTTTGCTCTTTTGGTGTACCTTGCCACTCTCCCTAAAGTAAGACACATGTTGCCCTACTGCTAAGGCAAATAGGTGAAAAACCCATACTTTTTCTCTCCAGGGAAAGAGAGGAGTCAAATGTAACAGAGGATGACCCAAATGTAGGGGAGTTGTACCAGCTCTGGCCCTCACTGACCACTCAGTTCTTTTTTTTTTTTAAGATTTTATTTATTTTATTTATTTGACAGAGAGAGATCACAAGTAGACAAGAGGAAGGTGGGCGGGGGGAAGCAGGCTTCCCGCCGAGCAGAGAGCCTGATGCAGGGCTCGATCCCAGGACCCTGTGATCATGACCTGAGCCGAAGGCAGAGGCTTTAACCCACTGAGCCACCCAGGTGCCCCCACTCAGTTTTTTATAGAAAGAAAAATAAATAAATAAAAGAGAAAGCCCACAGCAGTGCCGTGTACCAACCCTCCAGGGGCCCAGAATGGCCAACAGAGTTTTTGTTGTTTATGTGAATCTCATGGACTAATTCTTGGAGCATGATGTGAAGAATTCTGAGGCACACAGAAGTGCTCAGTAAGGATTTGCTGATTGTTGAACAAACATCTGTGTTGGGTACAGGGGAAGGGAGAGGCACCATAAGTGCCATAGGGTTGTCTAGTTGCTGCAAGGGAATTGTAGGGAAGACATCGTAAAGAGGAGGAAGCTAGGAATGAGGGCTAAGATTGAAGTATATGGTATCATAGTTGCCTGTTTCTAAAGAGGAAGGATGTGACCTGTCTTGGGTAAGCCAAACTTTCTGGTCCTTCTTGTTCTCAAAACAGAGACGGGTGTTCATGCTGATGCATTATTCTCCCCAGATGAAGTCTCCCCAGACCTCAGACTTCAGGACACCCAGAAAGTCTGCTAAAGAATGCACTGAGCAAACACAGGTTTGTCCAAGGGACATGCAAAAGCAGTCCCCAAAAGAGAGAGACATTGGTAATGGAGGGAAAGGGCTTAGCTTCCTCATGAAGGGAGGAAACTTTGACTGGACCATGAGATAAACTTTTAAATCTTTATTGGCTGGAAAACATAACAGTTCAGGAAAAGAAGCCATTTCACTTCCACAGACATTCCCTACAGTCAGTGCGGTTTTATTCCTAACAGCGAAGCAGGAAATTCGTCCCAATGGCCATCTGCAGAAAAAGGAATAAACAAGCCAATAGTATGTGCATACACCAGTACACTAACTCCTTAGCACTAAAAAGAAATGAGTTATTGACGTAGGCAACATCGAGGTGTGTCTCAGAGACACCGTGCTTCACGATGGAAACCAGACACATCAGAGTGTGTTTACCTGAAGTTCAAGAATGGGCAAAATGCATCCACAAGGAATCAGAGTAGTAGTTGCTGCTGACTGAGGATGGCCGTTGACTGGAAAGGGCCATGAAGGAGCCTTCTCGGGTTGTTGCTGTCTGTATTGATGGGGGAACTGGGCACACAAGGATCACATTTGTCAAAACTCATGCAAATGTATACTGAAGTGCTGGGCTTTTTACAGTATGAAATTATGCCAGGAAAAAATTCTTAATCTACATCCCTACAACTGCATTACCTAGTTCTAGTCTTTCTAGTATTTCACTTGGAATATATATATATTTCTTCCTGACTGTAGCTGAACGTTGGTAATTCCATCTGTAATGTGGGCATTCGAGAGCCGGAGACGGGTGCGTACTGGTCAAGGTCTCTGAAGTGAAACGAGCCCCTGTGACCCACTTGTGTTTTCACACAAGGATGGTGGAAGAATAATGGAGAGAAATAGTCACGTTCCTGTGACCCTACAGGGCCCTTGGATAAACAGTGCAAGATGAGGCAAGAAAAATGGGGTCAATAATCCAATAGGTTGTTTTTTTTTTTCATCAAGTGGTGACCACTCCTGATAAGAATTATTCCAACTCTATCCTTTTTCATCCAGCAATAAAGTGCATCAACTATACTCCTAAGCAAAAGAAATCAGTTTCTGGGACATGATGACTATTGGCTAATGTTCATTTCCTTGTTACTCTGAGCCAAGTGCTGGCCAGATATTAATCATTTAATCCTGGCAACTCTATGAGACAGACAACATTACTAATCTCTTTTTTTCAGAGAACAGAAAGGTTAAATAACTTGCCTAAGGTCACACAGCTGGCGGGAGGAAAGGCTGGATCAAGGCATTCACTGGAGTGAGGACTAGGAGATGCATGGGGGTAGGCAGGGAAAGGGAAAGAAAAGAAGTAAAGACTTTTCTTTACTTCTTTTCTTTCCCTTTCCCTGCAGGGAGCTAATTCAAAGGGACGTTGAGTACTATCAAGTGACCCTCATTTACAGGTAATAAAGCTGAGGGCTGGAAAGGCTATGTGATTACCCAAAGTCACTCATCTAATTAGGGGTAAAGCTGGGACAAGAAGCCAGATTTTTAAAATCCCAGCTCAGGGCTTTTCTACTACATCCAAAAAAAAAAATTAATTGAATTTTTTTCACATCATGTCCAATTTTGAAATCTACCCCCCAGGGGTTGTTGGTTAGATATTCATAGTATTATAAAATTCAAGTATTAGAAATGGCCCAGAGAGGTCCTACGGCCCTTGGCTCCGAAAGCAAGCAGCATTGAACTAAACCATCTCACCCCGATGAGATTCTTCCCTGGTTTTTAAAGGCTTCCAGATGTATCTCAACTGGATTTCTTCATTTATTTACCAGAGCAAAAGAGCAGAATTTGGAAAATAGCCTGATATGCATAAGCCATTAATGGCTTCCCAGGAGATAGACGAGCCCAAACCCTGAACGTCTAAAGCATTTTAATTCAGGATGCAGTGCGGTGAAGCCCTAGGGATTATTTTCATCAGAGTCGACTCTATGAATATGAATTATTTTCATGCCAGCCTTTTTTTTAACGGAGGAGGAAGTCTTACACAAGATTTAACATGGGAACAAGTGGCAGAATTTAGGGAAATCAAAAAAGGGCCCTGGAAAATTTCCACCTTGCCCCCCAAAAACTTCAAGAAACATTCCATGGCTTCCCCCATCTTCTTTCCTTTCCTTCCCAACCTCATTAAAAAAAAAAAAAGCTCAGTCCACAATCTGTTGTCCTTCGAGAGTCCCTCCAAATTATGTCCCAGATGAGTGATCACTCTTGAGTCTCCAACTGGTCGCATTCCACAGCTGCACTGGCCACGATGAAAAGACGCTTATCAATGCTGAGACATCCAAGAGTCCAGCAGGTGAAGGAGCAATTGCCTCGCATTGTCCAGAAACCACACTTGGGATGGTTCCCACCCTCGCAGAAACACGGCCCATGTCCTTGCAGAGTTAAAACCTCCTAAGAAGAAACACTTCCCTCCCATGCAGGGACTCAGCATATGATTTAAAAGCCTTGACAAATAAAAGCAGAGAGTCCTGACGCTTCCGGACGATATATGCCTGTAGGAACATTGCTCTTTAAAGCCAGAGACCAGACCCGCTTTGAATAGGAATGTTCCAGCCCCTTGGATTTGCTTCATCAAGGAGCTGTCATCCTCTGCTTGGCGAGAATGTTCAACACTAGAAATGATGCGCAAGGAATTCTGAGAGAGAAACCTTGTCTGCCTATCAGATCAGGAAAATTACTTCTAGCAGTAACGTAGTGAGAGCTCACCCTCACATTCACTTTGGATCAATCTCTGTTCCGGGTTCCGGGTGATGGGCTGGCTGTACCTGCCAGTGGTCCCTGAGCGTGGCTCGAGCAGACCAAGGGCAGGGTCAGGAGAGTTACCGAGCACAGGGCTCAGGTAAACTCCAGTGTCTCAGTCTGCCCTCTCCTTTCAGATCTACCCGAGTAAACAGTTTTTTACTGTTTATTTCTGCATTTCTTCAGTTCTGGGAATAACCTTCTGGTTGTTCTTTGGGCAGAGACTATAGAAGACCTCTAGTATTTGCTTCATTTCTGATATTCCAGCCTCAGACGGGTTTCAGGTCAGAGTAGAAAACCAACTCTATTTGTATGAACCTGCAGCAAAAGAAAATGAAATCCTACAGTCATAGCATTTGCAGGAGTGTCAAGACACAGCAAATACTTAAGAATAAATCTTTTAAAAATATATGAGGGGTGCCTGGGTGGCTCAGTGGGTTAAAGCCTCTGCTTTCGGCTCGGGTCATGATCCCAGTGTCCTGGGATCGAGCCCCACATCGGGCTCTCTGCTCCGCGGAGAGCCTGCTTCCTCCTCTCTCTGCCTGCCTGCCTCTCTTGCCTACTTGTAATCTCTGTCAAATAAATAAATAAAAATTAAATTAAAAAAAAGAAAAAATATATGAGATGCAGGGGCACCTGGGGGGCTCAGGCGGTCAAGCGTCTGCCTTTGACTCGGGTCACGATTTAGCCAGAGAGACTCCACCTTGGTTCAAAGCCATTTTGTTGTTTGTGCAGTAAAATTTAAACTGACCCTGCCCCCCACCACCCCCAGGGAAACTTACTTAGAAGTAAGTCTGGGAAACCAGTAAAATATGGTCAGCCAGTTCCTGATAACAGAGCCCAGAATACAAGGCCAGGTTGGCCAGTTCCTGATAACAGAGCCCAGAATACAAGGACAAGTCGGGCCAGGTGGAGACATCCAATCAGTAAGAAACACACATACTTTTCCCCTAACCCTCAAAGAATGTAAACCCCGCCATTTGGGCGCCAACCTTGAGCACCGGTTCTGACCAGAGTCATAGGTTAGGTCACACAGCTACTATAGGGTAAATTATAATTCAATTGGCCACCCGCGTGTGACCTAACATGACTACAATCTCACTGGCCACCTATGTGTGGCCAGACTTTTGCTCTATAAAAGCTAGTCTATAAGATGGGGAGGGGTCGCCCTCTTCGGAGGTGGCCCTGACCCGTCAGTCAGTCAATTCTTGAGCCTGTAAGCTGGGGTGGTCGCCCTCTTCGGAGACGGCCCTGGCCCATCAGTCTGACCTCTAACGCTTAGCATAGAATAGAGCTTTGCATAACTTTCACCTTGTCTCAGTCTTGTTCCCCTGGCCGATCAGTCTAACTTCTAATACTTATCATAAAATAAAGCTTTAAATAACTTTCACTTTGTCTCAGTCTCATTTCATTTAATAACGGACCTAACAAGGGTCCTGGGATCCAGCCATGCATCGGGCTCCCTGCTCAGCAGTGACTCTGCTTCTACCTCTTTGTCTCCCTCTGTGATCTCTCTTACTCTCGCTCTCTCTTGAATAAATAAAATCTTTTTAAAAAATATGTGAGATTCATATGCTGAAATTACAAAGCATTTTTTCTAAGAGCAATTAAAGACCTTGGTAAGCGGAAGGACATAAGACATTCATAAACTGGAAGGTGCGCATTATAAAAGGGTAACTCTTCCTAAATTCATCTGTAGTCTTTGCCGTGCCAGGAGACTGCATATGTGTCTGTTTGCAAATTGATTAGCTGAATCTAAAATGTATATGCAAATGCAAAGGCCAACAGTTGCCGGGGAAATCCTGAGAGGAAGATAAGGAGGTCAGGGAATGATGCTTCCTAGACATTTGAGCTAAGCTTTTGGGGAAGGAGGTGATAAATGGAATTTCGTTAGAGACTGGGACCCCATCTCCTGTAGTAGGATAATCTTGAGGCCTATAACAGTGTTTTTCTGATGCACAGCTAACACTCAATAAGTATGTGAAGTGTACGTATATGTGAATGAGCAGACGGATGGAGAGTGGACGGGTGGGTGCTGGAGACAAGAGTGTTTCTGGTTACTATGACAGTGAAGCCAAGTAAATGTGAAAGTATATTACAGCGAGTAGTCCACTTAGTCTTAATCTTTTTTTAAAAATATTTTATTTATTTATTTATTTGAGATAGAGCACAAACAGGGGGAGCAGCAAAGTGTGAGGGAGAAGGAGGCTCTCCACTGGGCAGGGAGCCGAATGCAGGGCTCGATCCCAGGACCCTGGGATCATAACCTGAGCTGAAGGCAGAGGCTTAACCGACCGAGCCACCCAGATACCCCAAATTGGTCTTAATCTTGTGTGCAGGATATCAGGAATGGAGGCTGAAGACAGGACTTCATTGTGTCTGAATGCTAGGCTTACAGGGTTTGGACCTTCATCTTTACGCATCTAACAGTTCAGAAGGATGTCTAGGAGTTGAAAGTTTGGAAAATGAATGTGGTGGTGACAGGGGAACACGGGAAGCCTGCCACCCCTGCCTTGAAGTTCATCCTCTTTGCTCTCTATGTTGAGCTCCGGTAATAAAAGGAGAACTCTCTGCTCAGGTTACTATTTGTATATTTAATATAGAAGCATCCTGAATACTTAAACGGATAAGCACTCAATTAAAATATCTAACTGCTCTCAATCAGAGTCTTGAGTATGCCAAAAGCAAGGAATGGCGCTCTTAAGAATGTAATGGCATTTCCTTTCTGCTTGTTGTTCCAAAAACCATTATGAAAACAACCAGTACTTCTCCTCTGGAGAGCCCTATGTCCTGCCCTAGTGATTTTTCTTTTAGGAGCAGAGGTCAATGCCCGCTGCTGGTCTCTCCACGTGAGAAGGGGTTCAGCTGTCCTTACTGAAACTCAAAGTTAGAGCGTTCTACATACACAAAAGTTTACGAACACATCAAAGAGAGCGGTCCGTGATGATTGTGGTGGTTTCCTGTTAACATCTGTGAAGCACCCTGTCTCCCATTAAATAATCCTCTGACGAAGAAGTGGTACTCCGGAAGGAGGTCCCATGATGCCTGGTTGCGGCAGAAGCTGGGACGTAAAGTGCATTGATGCCCCAAGTGAAAATAGGGCTTTGCTACTGAGGAAGAATATCGGTGGATATTGGATGGACACCCCGCAGTCCTTGCTTCATGACCCATTCTTCCATTCTAAAAAAGAGCACCTTATTAAAAAGTGGGAACTTCCAGAATTTCCTCTCTGAGAGTGTGTGTGGCTGTTAGCTTTAGAGCTCTCTGAGGGAGGCTTGTCCAGGGAACGGGAGGCTCCTCTTTCTGGAGCTGGTTGAAAACCTGCTGGCATTATCTGGAAAAGAACGAAACAATGATTCTGCAGAACAGGAGGACACGGCCAGGTGCAAGTGGGGGGGGTTGGGAGCAGGAGCAGCCATCCTACAGCTGGCGGAAGGGGGCGGTGTGACAGGTGCACGGGAAGGCAGAGGTGGGGCAGCTCACTATGGCTCAGGGGAGAGAAATCCCAAATGCAATTTGAACTGAGGGATTAAACACCTCTCTACCCTGACAGCAAACCTTCATTAAGTCTTGAAACAGCTCTCACGCTATCTGGGCAGCTGGCTTCTTTTTGGTTTTGCTTCATGGTTATGATTGACACGTGGTGAAAACATAGACTTTGTCTTGGGACGGTGGGCTTGAGCGTTTCCAGGACAACCACCACCCCCCAAACCAGAAAATCGAAAATTGTTTCAAGGAAGAATTTGCTAGAATATTAGAACACATATTAAAGCTTGATTATTTCGAGGAGTGTCGTCCTGGTTTAAGCCAACAGCTCAATGGTACAGAATATACGGCTGTGAAACAGAATTTAATGTTTGAATGGAATGAGCTTATGAGACGGGAGACTCAGACGTCGCTCTCTTAAAGAAGCTCTCTGGAACCGCCAAAGTTGAGTTCTCCTATTATCCTCTATTGACCTTATTCTCTAATTTCACAGCCCAAATTACAGTTCACAAATGTGTATGTATTTACTTAATATTTATCTCCCTGCCAAGCTATAAGCGCCTAAAAGACAGATTTTTTTTAAGTTTTAATTTTTGTTACTATGCGATCAGAGCCCAGCACAGCACTTTGCACCTAGTAGGTCTTCAATAAACATTTGGAAAATAACTGAATTAAGAAATTATTTACCAAGCATGCCCAATAAAATTAGAGGTTTGAAAAAACTTAGATTTCTCAACTTCCATCACACAAGACACACCAAAATAAATTTTAGATGCATTAAATATGCAGTAGAAATGATGGAATGAATATTTTTAAATGAAGTTGTACTTAACAAAAATATATGAGCAAGACTATGGAAAATCAGAGCCGATAGAAACAATGCCAAAGACAAATGAACATAGTTAATTCTCCAAAACATGTAGCGTGGGCAGGTGAAATCACTTCATAATGGAAATTCAAGTGCTAATGGAAAATTGAGGGAAATATTTCTAGCAAATATGATAGGGAAAGCTAGTGTCTTTAAAACGTGAAAATTCAAAAAAATAAAAAATAAAATGTGAAAATTCTTTTCAAACCAATAGAAAAAAAACTAACACTCCTCAACACAAAATGAACCAAGTACATGAATATACAGTTCATAAATAACACAAATGACTCAAAATTATGATAAAATAGTAGCCCAGTTAAATCTACTTTTAAAAATCAAACCAGAAAATATCTAAATAACTGTAATTCCCAACACTGTTGAACTTGTGGCTTGGAAGAATAATTAGCAGAGCTTTTCTGGGAAGAAATTAAAAGTCCACATGAAGAGTCTTCATAACATTTTTACCGTTTGACTCAGAATTATGACATTTAAAGACCTTTACTAAGCATATGATATTTTCACCGATCATGAAATTAAAGAGTGCAAGGATATAATAACCACAAACCCAAACACCTCTTTGATTTTTCTATGACTAAATATCTATCTCAAGTTCGTATACCTCCTGAAGGCGGAAAATACGATCCAATTTCCATTAAAACCTGTCACTTCTGCTTTTCAGGCATTTTGGACTGAAATTCATTGACCCTAGAGCCACTCCTGCTCCATTCCCCTGGCAACACGTTTCACATCTGGGAGGGGATGGGGGAGGTAAGATGCACCTGACTTTGGGAGAAGGTTGCTTGGACGTGGTCCTGGATCTTCAAGGCCATCCCCTGCTATGTTACCATTGATCTCAGTCAGCATCTTCCACTTGACTTGAGCTGAAATATTCTGAGCAGTCGGGTCTCCGGGTCTTCCTCTCCCTCCACAGCGGTATCAGCTGAGCTGGTAGAGCACCGTCTCCCGGTCCCCAGACAGGCTACACTTCTGCTCTGGCATCTGGCTATCCCATGTGGTGTAGTCCTGCACACCTGTGGCCCAGACCGTCTCAGCAACTCTGTGTCTCCTTGAGGTAAGGAGAGGTGTGGACGGACTCTTGCCCTTCTGGAATGCCAGGGCTCCAAGAGGCTGTGCTCAGGCCAGTCTACGTAGGAAGCACTAACTCTAGCTCAGGTTCCATAGGACACTTGGCTTTTCTCCATTACCATTCTCAATTGTGGGGGGTGGGTAGGGCCCGCCTGCGGCACACACAGAGACACATCCCATGGAGGAAGTCCCTTTCTCCAAGACACATCACCAGAACCTGCCTATATTGCTTCTGAGTCATATGCCTCCCTCAGTCCAAGTCGTTTACCTCGCTCTGTGGGGGATGTCATCTGGTCTTTATCACCACGAGTCCTTACCCATCTTTGTGTTATGAGCCCCCGTTTAGTGGTCCGATGAATCCGGTGTCCCCTTTTTCAAAAAGTGTTTTAAATGCATAAAACAAAATACATAGGGTTACAGTGGGCAAAAATTATATTAAAACGTAGTTCTATACACAAACACTAGGTTAAGAACCCCTATTCCAATATTTTATGTATAGTATGAGAGCTATGCCTCGATTCTTTCAAGCTTTGACTCTACGAATGCAAAACCAACAACAAAAGGCTTCTGTCTCAAAAAGGCTGCTCTTGAAAACCAAAACTACAGATGTTCAAAACAAAGGTCTCTGCCATGAGTTTGAAAACTTAAAAACTGAGACTCTGACTCTGTTTCCTTTTTATGGTTTTGGTCTTCCTCTGTGGAAATGCCTGCTGTTCACTGGACACCTTGAAGGACAAGACGTCTTTGTTACTCTTTCACTCCTACTCCAGGAAAACAGCGGCGTTCAGGAAACTCAAGTAGCAGAATGTTCATTGCATCATTATTTTAAGTTAATAAAAAATTAGAAAAAATACAGTGAAACAGTGAATGTCCACCGTAATAGAGTCTTCTATAAATCTGTATGAAAGAATGTCATGCATTTTCTTATGGCAGAGGAAATATTGATGCTATAAAGTTAAATGGGGAAAATAGAGTACACGATTACAGATGCGGTATGATCTAGACAGGGACACACAGAGAGAAATCAAATAAGAACAATGCTAAAAAATAGATTACGCCGAAGGTTTACAGGGATTTTCTCGGAATGATGAAAATATAAATCTTCCTTCCTTATGCTTTTCTGAATTTTCCAATTTCATGTTACTTTTTTTCTTCAAAATAAATCTATTTTTCTTTTATTTTTTTAGCACTGTGAAGTATTTATTTCAGTCTTTTTCTACATACAGTTATGGGGTTTTTATTTATTATTCATTTTTTTATTGAGGTCTGACAATAATATTATGTTTCAGGTGTACAACATGATTTCCTATTTGTATGTCATGTGAAATGATCCCCGCACTAAATCTACTTAACATTCTTTACCATACGTAGTCACAAAATTTCTTTCCTTGTGATGAGAAGATGGTCTTTCTTTTTACAAACAGTAGTAAAACAAGCCATTTGACGACACTTTTAGTATATTTTTGTATTTTTCTATGGTTTGTCCTAACATATTAAGAGCACTCTCATATATTACTAAGGGTTCTATGAAAACATAATTTTAATGGTTCCATTTTTCTGATTATCATGTGATTCTCACATTTGAAAAAGATATTTTTAAATAAAGAAAATTTGCTGGAAAATGGAGTTATTTTAACCTTTAAACACTCCCAAGGGTGTTGTATAGCAAGCAGCTATTATTATGGAAAATAACCAACAAAAGTTGCTGCAGATTACGATATTAAGAAAAAAAAATAGCAAAATTGCCACTCCTAATTTGCTTCCTCGTGGAGTCGAACTCTGCTGTCACGTGTCATGGGGCTCCAAATGAAACATCCGGACATCTCACGGAAGGGCTCCCCACAGGTGTTACCTGCTTAATGCTTCTGAGCATTGCAAAACACAAAAGCCATATTCTGCTCTCTTTTCCCCCTATTCAAAATGTATATACACAGTTATTATTACACCACCATTTTATACCAATAACTTGGAAAATTCATATGAGCCTCAAATTTATCAGAGGCCATTTCCATTATAGGATCTGGTTTTGTTCATCCCAGTCAGCCTGCATCGTGGCGTAGGAATACAGGAGTAACAGGACTGCTAGTTGGAATCTAAAAATATTTTCTTAGGAGTCAGGGCTTCACACTGGTGAAAGGTTTTCCAAAACCCTAATTTGGAGAAGCAGGCTGGGGTGCCACATCTTTTCTTCTGTTGGAATAGAAAAATCATTTTTGATTTTTAAAAAGTTCTTCGAAGTTAGAGTGGGCACATTTCATCTCAAGAAGCCAGTGTCAGCTCAAAGAAAAGTGAATAGTGTTTACAGTTAAAACTGACATTCTCCCCACTTACTTTCACCTACGTACTATCCAAGAGGTTCATAAAAACAGCCACTCTGGAAAACAATATGGAGGTTCCTCAAGAAGCTAAAAATACCCTACAGTTCAGCGACGGCACCACTAGATGTCTACTGCAAAGATAGTGACCCGAAGGGGCACCTGCACCCCAATATTTATAGCAGCAATGTCCACAATAATCAAACCATGGAAAGAGCCAAGATGTCCTTCAACAGATGAATTGAGAAAGAAGAGGTGGTCCCTATGCACAATGGAATATTACTCAGCCACCAGAAAGGATGAATACTCACCATTGACACCGACATGGATGGAAATGGAGGATACTATGTTAAGCGAGATAAGTCATCAGAGAAAGACAATTATCATAAGGTTTCACTCATAGGAGGAATGGAAGACACAGTGGAAAGGACCACAGGGAAAGGGAGGGAGAAACATAATGGGAGGAAACCCGAGAGGGAGACAAATCATGAGAGATTCTTAATCATAGAAAAGAACCTGAGGGTTGCTGGAGGGGAGGTAGGGGGTGGGATGGGGTAACTGGGTGATGGGCATTAAGGAGGGCACGTGATGTATGGGCACCGGGTGGTATATGCAATTGATGAGTTACTGAACTCTACCCTCTGAAACTAACGATGTTCTATATATTGGCTGATTGCTAATTGGCTAAACTAAAAAAGGAGAGAGAGAGAGAGAGGGGGAACAAGTTCTCACATATGGGTCCCCAAACCTTTAGGAAGCATGCAGGACAAAGTTTCTGCCCTTTTGCTGAGCCACAGGCAGAGGAGATGTTCTGGGTGTATGAACGACCATGATTTCAGAACTCTCCTCATGTGACTTATGTGGCTTCATTAAATACATTGATTTTATTAAATACGACTTGTGTGGTGTGAAGGGGTGTCTAATCTCTTGCTGTTTTTTGGTTTGTGTTCATTTCTACTTGTTCCCATCATTTAGTACTTCCATAGCCTGTCTGATCGCTGGGGGCTGGCTCTTCATTTTCCTTTCTCATGCCGGTTGTGGCCATTCCACTGTAAGGATTAAGCTTCTCTTCTCCCCTTTTATGAATAAAAGTAATTCTCTGCCACAAAGAACAGGACAATTGTCTTGTGCATGTCTTGCGTTTCTTAAATGAAATAACTGTATTGATCATCCCTTTCTGTTTTCTCTATTTCCGATGCTTTCCCATCTGGACCCTCGCTGAGTCTGGGTGGGGGACTGCTCTCCCGAGGGCTGGTTAATTCCTAGATGTAGCTAGCTGCCCAGCTGGGTCTACGTTTTTCCAGTGCAACCCAGCTAGTCCAAAGGCCATGCCCTGACCACCTGCTCCATCAGGTTCCCACACTCAGGGCCACTCATCTCCTTGCTCTAATCACCCCAGAGCCGGGAGCCAGACAACGAGGCACAGTCCCTACCTATGCCCAGAACCTGCTGAAATTATTCAAACTAACCAATCCTCAGCCTGTTTGCCTTGCTTCGCTCATTTCTTTCTGCAGAAACCACATGGAGGGCTCTTGCCCACATTTTCCCCTCACTCCGTCTGCCTCCTGATTGACCCTGGTGTGGCCCCATGAGGCCCTCCGTTTGCTGGTATGCCTCTGTTGGAGGGAACTATATACAACAACAAACTGTCTTTTCCATGGCAATCATCTCCTGGCCTGTCGGCCTCGTCATACCTGAATAATAATAAAACCTACCTTTTACAACATTGCCTATGTAAAGTGTATGGGGTAGGTCCCAGTAAGTAGCAGGTGCTGAATAATGGTGCTTATTATGTTTTTACTCCTAGGGTGTGTGTAGGAGTATTGGTGATGTTTCCCTTCTCCTCTCAAACTCCATCTCTTACAAGCTCTATAACTCTGGCTTTTGTGACCATGATCACCCTAAAAAGTAGGAAGGACACAGCCTACTTCTGGAAACATGGACTCTGCCATCTGATGATATGCCAAAAGCCATTGTCATACTATAAAGTCTCTTTTGAGAGTTCAAAACCCTGGGACGGGCCATATAGCTGAGTTATTTAATAATAAACTAAGACCTAATACAATTTGTTTGGCATCTAATTAAATTGACTATAGACTATATGTTTGTATCCCCTCAAAATTCATATGGTGAAACTCTAATCCCCAATGAGATGGTATTATAAGACCTTTGAGAGATGATTAGATTTAGATGAGGTCATTAGCTTGGGGCCCCCATGATGGGATTTGAGTCCTTAAAAGAAGAGGAGGACACTGCCTTCTCTCCACCCTGTGAAGACACAGTGAGAAGATAACATCAATGAACCAGAAGGAGATGCTCACCATGACCCCAACCGTTCTTACACCTTGGTCTTGGACTCTTAGCCTCTAGAACTATGAGAAATAATTCTCCAAGTCACACAGCCTGTGGTATTCTGTTACAGCAGTCCAAACTGACAAAGAGCATATTTCAGAAAAAGGGGCTGACAGAGAAGAGCCTTTGTGCGAAAGGAAGGTCAGTAGATGAGAAATGGTGTCTAGAAAGTAGCTGGAACTCTGTCAAGACCATACTTCATTGGCTTAGGAGTTTTGTCCAGTCACTCAAACCAGTTAATGAGCCCCATCAGCACTAAGAAACATGGGCCAATCAAGTCTTCCAACAATCACAACAATCATTTGGCCCCTGAGCTGTTTCAGGAAATTGGAACAACAAGGTAGATAGGGCTCCTCTCTCGAAGGGTCAAGAAGGGCAGAGTAAGGGGACTGGGAGTGTGTGTGTGTGTGTGTGTGTGTGTGTGTGTGTGTGTCTGTTGTGTGATATGGTGTGTTAAGTATGCAGGGGTGGGGATTTGTGGGGGTGGGAGATTTGAGGAGGAGAGAGGGAAGACTGCAACATTTACAAAGACAGGGCAACTCCTTTGAGAAGTTGAGATCTTCAGTGAAGGAGGGTGGACAGCAAACCTAGAGCAGGGAATTAGTAACACTCAATCGCCTGGTTACTAATCCAGGTGTGGAAACTTCTCTACACCCAACGTGGGGCTCTAACTCACAACCCTGAGATCAACAGTTGCTCTACTGGATGAGCCAGCCAGTGCTCCTAGGTGTCCTCTCTTCTCTCTGCACCCTAACCCCTCCAGCCTGTTTAGTCATCATTGATCATGTAACCAATCATGACAAGTTTATTCCATAAGGCTCCCAAGATGAAATAATTTAGATGCAGGAAATTTCAGAGATACATAGAAGGCATCTAGTCTGAAGGTTTGCAAACATATTTTTGAAGCTACAGGATCACATGTTTAAAGGTAAAAAGCCTCCAGGAAACCCTAAACAAATAAAGCAAAGGCCCACCATGGGCAAAGCTCAGAGTCTCACCACAGGCCCCCCATCTCCAAGGCAAATCCCGAAGGCCTTCCTCAGAGCACATTTGAAAGGCATGGATGTAGTCTAAGCGTGTCTGTCTATGAGAAAATTGATATCCAAACAGGTCAGATGCCTTTTCCAAGGTCACAAAGAGCATAAATCAGACTTCTCTACACTTCCTTTCCGCACATTGAGATATACATAAATCTTGGAGGTAGAACCAACAATCTTCCTTGCAAGCAACTCACACACTCAGTTTCGAAAGTCCTGAAATTTTACACTGCTTAGAGCCTTATGATTTGCCCCTTTTTAAGTTTTTGGTCATGTACACAAATAAAGAATTTCCCTTTCAGTGTCAGGATTATTCTTTCTTCTTAAAGACTGACCAGTAATGCCCAGGACAGAATTAGGGACATGCAAAGTAATCTTATCGATACAAAGCTCTGATGTTGTAGGTTTGCTCTACGTGGCATGAGAATCTTAAATCAAGGGATGTTCTTTGGAAAATTCCTTTAAAATTTATAAATGGTTGCAGCCCACAAAAAGTGGATCAGTTGGATATTTAATCAATAGAGCCATACAAATTGAGTAATTTAGGTACAAAGTGGATGAGAAGAGAAGTGTGCTGGAGGAGGCTTAATTATCCGGTTTAGCAGGCTAGGCTGATTAAATCAACAAAATCATGGTCTATTCTCTCTTTACACAAGAATACAAAGAAAGAGACCTAGGTTCTTTCCACTTTGGAAAACCTGTCTGTTCCCAACGGGACCCCTGGAACAAGGATGACCTGATG
>PISX010001914.1:143788-177299 GCA_004024625.1 Mellivora capensis | reverse complement strand
AGTGACTCTTAATCTCACAAAACAAACTGAGGGTTGCTGGGGGGAGGGGGTCGGGAAAGGTGGGTGGGGTAATGGACATTGGGGAGGGTATGTGCTATGGTTAGTGCTGTGAAGTGTATAAACCTGGCGATTCACAGACATGTACCCCTGGGGATAAAAATTTGTTTATAAAAAATAAAAATTAAAAAAAAAAAAGAAAAAGGAAAAAAATCCTGGAGTTCTTTAAGAGCACACATAATAGAGTTCATATATTAATTTCTAGGAAATGAATAAAGATGCTATGGTCCATTTCAATCTAGTCTTTATTTTACTATGTAATATACTTTTATGATTTGTAAGTTTGTTCTTTAACCAGTTAATAAATGGACAAAAAATTCATGTTCTTTTTTTTTTCTTTAAAAATTTTATTATTCATGTTCTTTTTTTTTTCTTTAAAAATTTTATTTATTTGAGGGGCGCCTGGGTGGCTCAGTGGGTTAAAGCCTCTGCCTTCAGCTCAGGTCATGATCCCAGAGTCCTGGGATCGAGCCCCACACATCGGGCTCTCTGCTCAGCAGGGAGCCTGCTTCCCCTTCTCTCTCTACCTGCCTCTCTGCCTACTTGTGATCTCTGTCTGTCAAAAAAAAAACATTTATTTATTTGAGAGAAAGCACAAACAGGGGAAGAGGCAGAGGGAGAGGAAGAAGCAGACTCCCGTCTGAGCGGGGAACCCATGGTGGGGCTTGATCCCAGGACTCTGGGATCATGACCTGAGCTGAAGGCAGCCACTTAACTGAGCCAACCCAGGCTTCCCAAAATTTGTGTTTCTTTTCTTTCTTTCTTTTTTTTTTTTTTTTAAAGATTATTGATTTATTTCTCACACAGATACACACACAAAGCAGGGAGCCCGACGTGGGGCTCAATCCCAGGACCCAGGGGTCATGACCTGAGCTGAAGGCAGATGCTTAATGACTGAGCCACCCAGGCATCCCCAAAATTCATGTTCTTAAGATGCATTTCTTTTTTTTTGGTCAAACATAAGTTAAAAACTGATTTATGGGACAACTGGGTGACTTAATTGGTTAAGCATTCGACCCTTGATTTCAGATCGGGTCATGATCTCAGGCTTGTGAGAGCAAGCCTCGGGTGGAGCATGGAGTCTGCTTTTTATTCCCAGCTCTCTCCACCCTGCCCCCTGGCTCACTCTCTCTCTCTCTCTCAAAAACAAAACAAAACAAAACAAACCCCAAAACAAAAAAACAAAACCTGGTTTAAATATATATTAGCAATTTCATAAGTTTAAGAAATCTATAACATTCTTACATTTCTTTATTTTAAGGTTTTTAAAATTTATTTGACACAGAGATAGTACAAATAGGCAGAGCAGCAGGCAGAGGGAAAGGGAGGAGGCTCTCTGCTGAGCAGGGAGCATGATGTGGGGCTCGATCCCAGGACCCTGATATCATGATCCGAGCCGAAGGCAGACACTTAACTGACTGAGCCACCCAGGCACCCCTATTCTTCCATTTCTGAAAAGCCTGTGAATATGAGATATAAAGGAAGGCGAATACACCTGGAACCTAAAAACTACTTTTGGAATTTTTGATAAAGTCTCAATCATGTGTTCCTCATCAATGATGTGTTCCTCATCAAGGAGCTAAATCTACTTCACTGAGTTATTGGAGGAATTATGTTGCAAAAGGACGTTGTAAAAATAAACATCCATGGAGCACTGGGTGTTGTACGTAAACAATGAATCTTGGAACACTACATCAAAAACCAATGATGTATTGTAGGTTACTTACATAACACAATAAAAAAAAAGAAAAAAGAAACATCCATATGTAAAGCATCACTGTCCTGATCCAGGATTCCCCATAACTTCTGGGTGACTTTATCTTTCTCCAGAGGGAATTCTAGCAGGCAGTATATCATGGCATAGGAAGATCTTGGTCCCCTGAGGGATTAAGCAAATTTGAAGCTGAGCATTAGTCTTGTGAGGGCCGGTCTATTTCTAGTTCAACTCTACTCTCAAGCTGCAACACTTTAGGGATCTCAAAGGAAAGCTATGGGTGTGTGCTGGGAACCTGGACTCCTACCTTTGTCCCCTACTTTTGTCATTCTTTCCACTCCTAAATGATTGCTGAAAATACTGTTCAGCTTCTCAACTGCAGCATTCAGCCCAGTTTCTTAGCCTCTAAGTCACTGCTTGCTAATGAGCAAACAGTTCCAGTGGAAAAGTAGTGCCAAATATAATCTCTCAGCTTCCAGATTTTGGCCCTTTAAATTCTGGCTGCTTTGATAGTTCTTCAATGACTTGAAACAGATTTTTAAAATATTATCCCCAAGCTTTTCTAGTTGTTTTTGCAAGAGGCTTGGTCTGTAGTTAGTTAATGTGTCTTTATCAAAGGTAGAAATCTGACCTTGGAGTAAATCACTTAACTTCTTTGAGCCTCAGTTTTTTCATCTATAAAATCAGATAATCTAAAGGAAAACATTTCATAACTTGTATGGTACATAGATATAGCCTATATGCCCCCAAAGTACTTTATACTTTTCTCTTATGTGGAAACAAGGCATCTGAAAGTTACACGATCAAAGAGCTTAGCCCCATTCAAGAACTGCAACTCAGCCAGGCAGCTAATGGACAGAATTACTCAGTGGCATGCACATAGTTGAAATAGTGGCAACATTGCCTAGAAACTGTATTAAAAGATATAACACAATGATATAACTGTAAGCTAGCGAAGTATAGATGTATGTACACTTAAGGGGTGAAATTGGAAGACAAGTGTATTCTTCTAGATCCTCTCTCTATTCAAGCTACTCTGTGATAGTCCTTTCCCCTTTGGCTGAAATCTCAGGTCCTGGCCTTGAATTTTCTGCTCATTCTCAGTCCTTAGCTCCCAATTTCCCCCTCTCTTTTCTTGTTCCTCTGTACCCACGCACTAGGATGCCAATTTGGGAATGGTGGTGGGGAGGAGAGGCAATGAGTAGAAAGCTCTGTTTGGTCTGATACTGCTGTGAGTTGGCATCAGTGCTTTCTGTACTTGGTAAGTGATGCTGACTCATTCTCTGGGGGTGTTTTGGAGGAACTTCCCACCTTCTTATTTTTTTGAGATCTCTTGATGTGACTGGGCTGTTGAATTCATCTCCCTCACTCTCTAGGAACTTAGTGGTCAACTCCAGTAGGGTGTCTCTTCACCCCTTCAGAAATTTCTCTGGATAGGGTCTAAGACCATCCCCTAGCCAAATTATTGTGTGGGAAATATATGGGAGACACTCTGGGCATGAATGACCTTTCCAAATTGATCTCTCTTTGCTCAGCCATCTGGCCAGAAGCCATTGGATTTCTCAGGATGAATCAACAGCCTGCCCAGGCACCAGTCTGGAGGGATACATACATACCAAGTTCTCTAAGTGGTTTTGTAGCAGCACACCTTTCCTGAGACGTGAGATGGGCAGCGCTCACAGCACCTTGATAACGGTTCCCCTGTATCCTACCAGAATTTTCTCAGCCTCTCCAACCTCGTTCATAGACTGAAGTCATACATTGGTTTTTAGACACCTCTTTCACAAGTTCGTTTTTTTCTTAGCATGGTCATGAATGTTCTCAAGATGCCCCAGGCTGGACAGGGAAAAGTGAGGTGCTGCCCTCATGTGGTCTTACAGGCAAAACCACCAAGGAGTAGTTGGAGTCAAAGAACAGGAAAGGTCTGTCTGTTCAGAGCTCACTGGAGATACATTCCAAGGCTCCCAGGCATACAGGGTAACAAGGACTGAAGGCTTCTATCAGCAAAGGGGGTCAAGAACTGGTGAATATGGATTATCATCTTTAATGTTACCCCATTTGTACCCACAAGATCATGGGTGGCTCTGGAAATGGAGGTTATGTACAAAAAAAGAACAACAAAGAAAATACAATTGAGCTGCAATCAGTCACCCTGAGTATAGGTGTTTGTGTTGTGTATGTATAAATTGCTATAATAGTTACAATTATGACATACCATGAACACTTCCCTTACTTAATATCTTCCAAAACATATTTTTAAAATGAAGCCTAGTAGGGGCACGTGGGTGGCTCAGTGGGTTAAGCCTCTGCCTTTGGCTCAGGTCATGATCCCAGGGTCTTGGGATCGAGCCCTGCCATCGGGCTCTCTGCTCAGTGGGGAGCCTGCTTCCTCCTCTCTCTCTGCCTGCCTCTCTGCGAACTTGTGATATCTGTCTGTTAAATAAATAAATAAAATCTTTGAAAAAAATGCAGCTTGGTATTCCACTATATGGTTATGCCACAATTTAAACAATGTATTTTTGGACTTTCAGGTAATAAAGTTCCTTCCTATTATATACAACCCCATAGGGAATAGTTTGTAGTCTAAGTGTTTGTGCACAGCTCTCATTATTTTCTTGTGATAAATTAACATGTGGAATTTACTGGGTAAATATCTACTTAATCTATCTTCATGTTCCTCATACCCATTGCCACATTTTCCTTCAGGAAGATTGTACTTATTTAGCTCCTACCAGCAGTGTATGAGAATGTCTGATAAAAGCCATTTTATATGAAAACCTCTGTTGGGTGAAAATTACCCAGTATTGATGATCAGAATCAGGGCAGGACCGTGCTCTGAGCGCTGAGGGTTCGAAGGCTGCCCCTGGCAGGAATCCATGAGAACCAGCCTCTTCAGTCTAGTGTCCCGAGGAGTAAGTTCCCGCACACTCGCTTACCAAGATCAGATTTTACAAACGCACACCAAAGCAGATCCAAAGACCCATCGGCTAAGACACTGGGGCAGGACGCTTTCCACACGCTCCCAGGCTCAATTTCTCCCCAGTCAACTGGTGATACAATCTTTGCACTGTCAGTTCCTCCGGGCTGTCGTGGGACTCCAAGGAGATAAAAAACATGAAGGAGCGTAGTGCATTCGTATATTACTAAATATAGAGTGGGAGGGGAGGTAGGGAGCAGCACAGCCGCACTGCAAGGTGCGGAGGCGGAGACACGCGGAGCGCGCCGGGGCGGAGAGACTGGGGGAAGGATTCAGAGGCGAGAGCCCGGGTCCCGCTGGCCCACCCTCGGCTCCGCCCCTGTCCCCACCGCAGACCACTCCCCAGCGATGGCCCCGCCTCCTCCACAGACCCCTCCCCCCGAGCTGGCCCCGCCCCATCACAGACACCTCCCGAGAACCGACCCCGCCTTCACTGAAGACTCCTCCCCCGATCCAACCCCTCCCAATCACAGGTCGCATCCGCGTCGGGCCCACCCACCCCAGTCACTAATCCCTCCCCTGGCACGCCCCTCCTCCGATCCCTCCCGGAAGCGCCGGCGGAGCGTCCCCACATGGAACGCGAGCCGAGCGCCTCCGCGGCCGCCCCTGCGGCGGCGGTCGCGCTCTTCGCCTGGGTACGTGACTCCGCCCCCGGGCCGGGGCCGCCGGGACTGAGGGGGCGCAGAGGCGCAGGGAGCTGGCGGCCTCGGCGTGGGCGTTCCTGGGCTGGGCGGCTGAGGTCTCGGCCAGGCTCTGGGTTGGAGGACGCGAGGCTGGGGCCTGAGATGGAGAGGGTCGGGAGGGAGGCGCCCTCACGGGTGACTTAGGGGCCTGCTGGCTAGTGGGTTGCGGACCCGAGGGGCTGCGGCGCAGCGGGAAGCATCTGCCTCCTGGGCAGAGCGTCTAGTTCCGCGAGAGCCTCAGGCCGGGATAGCGCCGGGAGGGGCGGCGTGGAGGGCTCGCCCCGTCCAGAGCCCTATGGGGCCACCTGTGCTCCTCACCATCCCGGGGGATGCCGGCCCCTTCCCAGCGCCACCCTGGCGGGAGCATCCTTTCATGTGAGGCCTGCGGTGGTGGGCCGTGCGCGAGGCGGAGATCCTGCTTGTTTGCTGGTATTCTGTGACCCGGTCTTGCCTGTGTTGGGGGCGTGGGAGTCTGCGCCGGTGTGTTGGCTTGACGGAGGCAAGGCTAGGAGAGGGGAGGGTCTCTGCAAAGGGTTGTGTTGCAAGCGGCCCACCAGACAGATGCATGGAAATAAGCTGGCGTAGTGGCTTGTTCTTGACAGCCTATATCACAACTGTAATGAAATGTAGGATTTGTTAATGTCAGTTTCCTTGGCTAGAATGTAAGAGTCATAAGGGTGGGTATTGTGCCTGTCTTGTTCACGGTGCCTAGCAAATATTTGTTGACGAATGAATGAATGAGACCCTTTTGTGTGCCTAGCTATGTGCTGGTCTTTTGGGAAAAACACACAAGTGAGGGATCCAGCTTTGGAGTTGAGAGAGCAGGAGACCACCTGTATTACTGTTAAAACGAACCTGTGTTGACTAGTCAAAGGTAATTATCAGTACCAGGCAGCACTTGTTGAATGTAAGGCAGCAGACTGGCAGAAGGGAGACCGCGCTGTGGCCCGAGGTAGTCTGGCTGTCTGGGTACTGTCTTCTAGGCGGCCCTTGATTTGGCGATTGAATGCACCCGGGTGAGGGCGGGTTCTGGCTTTTCCCAGGCGGGAGACAGGGGGCTGCGTGTCAGATACGGCCTCTTCCACTGCTTGGAGGCCTGCGGGCCTTCTTGCTGCATAATATGCGTGGAGGGGTCTGTGAGTTTGCCAGGGCTGGCACAGACTGGGAGGTCTTCAAAAACGGAATTTTATTTCCCCACAGTTCTGGAGGCCAAAAGTCCAAGAGCAAGGTGGCAGCAGGTTTACTTTCTTCTGAAGCCTCTTTCCTTGGCTCGCGGATGGCTGCCTTCTTGAGGTGTTCTTCATATGGCTTTTTCTCTGTGTGAGAGCATTCCTGTGTCTCTTCTCGTATTGGTTTCAAGCTCTGCCTTTATGACTTCATTTAACCTTCATTATCTCTTAAAAGGTCCTATCTCAAGATATAGTCACATTCTGAGATATTGGAGGCTAGGGCTTCAACAAATTAATCTTAGGGGAACACAATTCAGCCCATAACAAGGAAATTTATCTCCTTGGGGTTGTATGTGTGTGTGATATGTCTGAAGGGTTTGTAAGGAAAGGAGGCAAATACAGATGCAACATGTATAAATTTTCCTCTGTTTTGCTTTATTCTAGATTTTGGGCCTCTTGCTGCATTATAAAAATTGAGTGCCATAATTTGAGCCTCAGGTACCCGTGTCTCTCTCACTTTCTGTTTAGCAGGCTGCAGTCTTGCTCATGGGGCAGCCATGGAGATCTTAGGGCTGATGGAGACATCCTGTGTGTGGGCACCCCACAGTGTGCATGTCTTTCCTTTCATCTTTCCTAGGTAGGGCCTCATCAGATCTTGCATTCATTTATTGTATTCACTATAAAATATATGCACACCTTCTCTGGGCCCACACAGCTTCGAATGCAGGGGAAATGGCAGTGAACAAAGTTCCTGCCCTCATTGAGTTTACTTTTTAGTAGGAGAGGTAGGCAATAAAAAATAAGCAAAGGTCATGTCGGGCAGTGCTATGAAGAAAAATAAAGCAGAAAAAGGGGGATAAAGTGATGGGGGTACTGTAGATGTAGTTATACGGTTAACCTCTTGCCAGGGAAGCTCTGGGCTGAAATTCCCACCATATATCCTTAGAGACATATGAAAAGACATATCTGACTTAGTGCCTTCCCAGCTATGTGATTATGGAAGGTCACTTAACCCCTCTGAGCCTTAGTTTCTTCATCTGTAAAATGGGAGCGATAATGTCCATCTCCTCTGTTGTGAGAATTTAAGGTGAATGCCAACCACTGGAGAAGCACTTGGTAACTGACAGCTGATACTGCCCCTGAGGGCCTCTGGGACCCGTGCCCCAGCCATGGCTTGCACTTCCAGCTTGGAGTCCTTGCAGCCGAGTACAAATGTGAAATAGACCATAGGGACAGAAGTTTGTATGCATGTGTGTATTTTGGGTAGTTATTTTAAATCACTTTTCCTCTTTCAGGTGTCTTAAAAAACAGACATATTTGGAAGGTTTTACTCTTCATATCTAGGGAGAAACAGCCAGGAGTAGATACTTAGAGGAATTGTAAAGATTTCTGAAATCTAAAGTTTCTCCCTGCAGGTCTATAATTCCTTATTTTCAATTTTGAGTACATAAAACTCCAAAAACCCCAAACTGACCTGACATAATGCTATTTATAGTTTTTGCCTGCTTACTGTATTTGTTTCAAGCTCTTCCTTTACGACTTCATTCAACCTTCATTATCTAGTAAAAGGCCCTATCTCAAGATATAGGTTATGGATATCTATGAATATCCTATCTCAGGATATAGGTTATAAGTTATGGCTCTTACTGCAGAAATAATATTATTTTGCTTATGGGGTGCTGCTCCTGAACCTCACAGCAGTGTGTATGATTTGCATACGGTATTATTTTTCTGAAGTCTGAACAATTCTGAATCTGAAATGTATCTGGCTGCAAGGGGTTTGGATCAGAGATTCTGGACCTTTATTTCATAATAACAAAGACAGACATATTACCCACCAAGGGGAAATCTGTTCCCTTACAGGAATCTCACCACGTGAATCTCGGAGTCACACAACACTGTACTTGGAAAGGCCCTTGGAGATCATTGCCAACCTCTTTCACTTTACAATGAAATAACAATGACGTGCCCTGCTTGAGGGCACAAGGCCCTCAGCTAACTTCGATTACAGAAGTCATTGCCAGTTTTCTCAGTGAGGGCATGAGAAGGGACAAGTCCAGTATATTTCCCACCCACTTTGTTCCCATTTCCCTTCCTTATTTCTTTTCTTAGCCTCCCTAGAGGATTAGCTTTTATCAGAAGGAACTCCCATGCTGCCCCCTAAAGGTGACACATGTGGGCTGGGGTTTTGGAAGGAGAAGGGGAGTATCTTTGAATAAGGGCTCCTCTCCCATGGAAATCGCAGTGTTCTCAGGATGGGGCCACCATCTAAGTATGGGTTGCATATAACAGCCTCTTAAGAACGAGCTTATGGAATCTCCACTGTCAAAGGCTCTGAGAGGCATGTCAGGATGAGAAAGATAGGGACAGGTCAATGCACATGGACAGTTGTAGTTCCCGTACTCATTCCTCCTTGCCTTATTTTATCCCTAGGGTGCAAATAGCTACGGGCAACTTGGTCTTGGCCATAAGGAAGATGTCCTTTTGCCTCAGCAACTGAGTGATTTCTGTAAACCCGAGTGTATCAGGAGGATCACTGGAGGAGGGGGCCACTCTGCTGTTGTCACAGGTAACATCCTTCTGGAGTGGACATTTCTTATGTCGACATGTCGCACTGGCGTGTGATGTTACCACCTTTCAGTCTCTTATATTTTGCAGAGGAAAACATTTTTGTTAAAGAGCCAAGTTACCATTAGAGAATTCTAGATTGTCAGAGCTGAAAGGCCTTCAGAGATTTTCTAGGCTCCCTGCCCTCATTTGTACAAATGAAGCTCGGAGAGGAAAACCAGTTGCTTAAGGTTACAAGACACATCAGTGGCAGAGTTGCACCATACATTACATTTTATATCATATATTGCTATTTAACTTTCACTTGTGAGTTAGAAGTCTTTGCAAGTAGATTGAGCAAGGACTTTGTGTTTTCCTTAATTTGCTTTGCAGAGCCTATGATAGTACTTAACATGTATTACAGGAACCATGATTTTGCAAAGAAGGGTATGTTGCATCCTGCTTAAGAACACGAGTTCTGGAATCAACTGCCTGGGTTCAAATCCTGGTTCTGTTATTATCCGTGTGGCCTTGAGCATATTAATTCCTCTATGTCAGTTTCCCGTTTGCTACATGGGGGTACTCATGCTGGATGAGGAGAATCAGTGAGTGACAGGGCTGCAGTATGACTTTCATGGGTCCTTGGCACTTTTGCCTTTGTGGACCCTTTCCTCTATAAAGAAATAGTAAGAATTTTATTTTACAACCACATTGCTATGAAGAGTAGTCTAATCCAGGCTAGATTTAACATTGTATCTTTATTTATTTTTTAAAAAGATTTTATTTATTTATTTGACAGACAGAGATCACAAGTAGGCAGAGAGGCAGGCAGAGAGAGAGAGAGGGAAGCAGGCTCCCTGCTGAGGAGAGAGCCCCATGCAGGGCTTGATCCCAGGACCCTGAGATCATGACCTGAGCCGAAGGCAGAGATTTAACCCACTGAGCCACCCAGGTTTCCCTGTATCTTTATTTTTATTGCATTTATTTTTTTCTTATTTTAAAAGAATGCAAAGTTAGGGGCACCTGGGTGGCTCAGCGGGTTAACTGTCTGCCTTCGGTTTAGGTCATAATCTCAGGGTCCTGGGATGGAGCCCTGCATTGGGCCTCCTGCTCAGAGGGGAGCCTGCTGCTCCCCCTGCTTGTGCTCTCTCCCTCTCTCTCTCTGTGAAATAAACAAATAAAATCTTAAAAGAAAAAAAGAATATAGAATTAAAACATTTTTGTGGGCCTCAAAGTATTGTGGGCCCTACGCATGATGCCTATAGGGTAAATTGACACCACAGATAAAAGATAAAGCTCATACCGTAATATGTGGCACTTTCTAAGTTCTAAATGAATGCTGGCTTTTCTTGGGATGGCAGATGCTCAGCTTGGTGACTGGCCACTGCTCTAGGACTTGGAATGTCCCATGTAGCTACTAGGTTTGAGCGCCTTGGCCCTATGCCACTTAGGCCAGTGCACATTAACCTACGTGCTTATTAGTGCAAGTGGGAAAAGAGTTGCTGGGTTTGTGACTGCAACTAATTAGTGAAATCCTTTTTCTTGATTTGACAGTTGTAATTTATCCTGTGTACCCTATCACCTATCATCTGCTTTTTGCAGATGGTGGAGGCCTTTTTGTTTGTGGCCTGAATAAAGATGGGCAACTGGGGCTTGGTCACACAGAAGACGTTCTGTATTTTACTGCCTGCAGATCGCTCCTTGGCTGTCCTATCCTACAGGTGGCCTGTGGCTGGGATTTTACCATTATTCTCACAGGTGAGTTCACTCTTGGGTAAATCTTTATCACCGCAGAGGCATTGGGTGAGAAGAGCCTGATGGTGGCGATCCTTCTGATTAAGTAAAAGCCTCTTTATGTGTAAACACGCATACAAATTTCTCTCTGGTCGTTGAGGAAGGTTGTGGGTGCCCTTTGCAAGAGGAGTTTGAAGAGCAAAATTTTGGGCTAGACAATTCTTTGCCAGAAACTGGGGAATGGATTAGATTAACTTTGGTGGCTACTTCCTGTCCTAGAAATTCATGTGTGCCTGGGTTAGCTGGCCACTCATGCTGGCTAAGGGCTACTCGTGGGGGACCGTGGTGGGGAAGCATGAGGAAGTCAGAAGTCATACAACCGTATGTATAACCGTATTTCCCCAGTGAAGAATTTAAAAGAATATTAAGTATGGTTGGGCAGAACTGTTTGGCCTCTGCAAAGCCAGATAGCAGAATAGGATGTAGAGGGATATGGCCAAAGGGTTAGTAGGATAATACTCTTGGGAACAGCTAGCAATAGTTACTTTTTGTCCAGCTGACTTCTCCCTGGAAGTTTTGCCCTGTGTAGCTTGTCATTCTGGATGGAAAAGGACATCTAGAGTTTCTGATTAGATTCCCTCTTGGACACAGTCCTCTGGCCAGGGCATCTTCTGACCATATCCTCTCCCACCCCACTCTTGTGGATTCTCATGTGCATAGCTCAGAACCCAGGTTTTTAGCACATGGCTTTCATTATTGTTCCCTACCAAATAAGTCAGTCAGAGAAAGACAATTATCATATGATCTCTACGATATGAGGAATTTGAGAGGCATGGCGGGGGAATGTGGGGGGTAGGGAAGGAAAAAATGAAACAAGATGGGATCGGAAGGGAAACAAACCATAAGAGACTCTTAATCTCATGAAACAAACTGAGGGTTGCTGGGGGTGGGGGCGGGTAGGGATAGGGTGGTTGGGCTATGGACATTGGGGAGGGTATTTGCTATGGTGAGTGCTGTGAAGTGTGTAAGCCTGATGATTCACAGACCTGTACCCCTGCAGCTAATAATACATTATATGTCAATAATAATAAAAAAATTATTGTTCCCTGCCTATCCCTCTTGTTACCTTGTCTTTTATTCTCCACATTCCCCATACTTTTCTTTCTGGAAATATCATGTAGAACATTGTTCTCTTGTCTATCTGATGAACTCTTATCCCTTCTTTAAAACCCTGCTCAGGCATCACCATCTCTTCTGCAGAGGGGTTCTGTAATATGTGCTGAATTTAGTAGTAATAACTCTAAAGAATAGCTATTGTTTCTGAAGTGCTTTTCGTGGGCTGTGTTGGGGTTGTAGGTTGTCAGTGGTTAACACTCTGTTGCCTGCTCACTTTTGGAACCAATTGTGAGAGAGGTGAAGAGCGATCAGATAGTTGGAGATCACACTATTGGTAAAGGCTACGTTGGAAGACAGGGTTAGTGGTCAGACCAAGTGGCTCTGCAACACTCCTCTGAGCCAAACTTATTCTGCAAACACTAGGTTATCTCTATAGGCGAAGCATTTACCGTGCCCCAATCCAGAGTACCTGAGAGGAAGGTGCCAAGCAACACGTGTCCTCTTCCTTCTTCCAAACTCCTCAGTTGGTCAAGTTATCCCTTTTCCCCTGGGAAGCAGTGAGCTGGGGAGGGCCAGGGAGAGAGGCCTGGAGTGTTAAAATAATGAAAATTGTGATGCACAGAAACGAGAAAAGTGAGGAGTAAGTATCCTCCCATCCCGGCATCGGGCAGCAGGTGGATGTTCTACACAGATAAGCTTCCATTAATTAGGTAGTGGGATGGGGAATCAGTGAAACAGCCCAGTGCCTTGTGTTTTTATTCCTAGAGGGGCAAAAGCAGGGACTGTGGTTTGAATGTGCTGAATCTGAGGCCCTGGTTCCTCCTCTCATTCCCTTTGCTCTTCCCATCCTTCCGCATTTACCCACTGGTCACATATATCTTATTTCTTAGATTATGATTGAAGTATTTGAATTTTTCAGAGAATGGTCGAGTTTTGTCATGTGGATCCAACTGCTTTGGCCAGCTAGGAGTTCCTCATGGCCCTCGAAGATGCGTGGTTCCCCAGGCCATTGAGGTAAAGATAGCATCTAATATGTAGCTGACCCACGTCCTGTTAAAGTGTTTCCCTCCCCAGCTCAGGGATTGGGTCCCTGAAAACCCACAGGCTAGTTGGAATTTAAGTTGGAAAACCTAGGTTCTCCCAGGAAAAAAATAGGTTGGTGGAGGCTGTGAGTGAAAAACCTGTTAGTCCTCAAACATGTTACAAATTTTTGTGAAATGAAACAGTGAAGGTAATACATGTTACAAAGACATTAATGACATTTTACAATTCTAAGATTAGTAACAATGGGAACTAGGTTAGAAACAGGTCCAGATAGAAGTGACTTACCTAAAGACACTAAGCTCAGCAAATGGTAGGCCAGTAGTGCCCAATAAAAATGTGGTGTGAATCACATATGTAATTTAGGGTTTTTTTTAGTAGTGCCATTTAAGACTAAAGAGAAGAATGTGAAACTAATTTTTAAAATAATAAGTTTATTGAGATGTAATTCACATGCCATGGAATTTACCCTTTAAAAATGTATAATTCAGTGGTTTTTAGTAGATCACAGAGACATGCAGCCATCAACATTATCTAATTTCAGAACATTCTCATCACCAGGAAGGAAACTGTGTACCCGATGGCAGTTACTTCGCCTTCTGCCCTCCCCCAGCCCCTGGCCATCACTCAGCTTCTCTGTGAATCTGCCTGTTCTGGGCATTTCACATAAATGGGATCATACAATATGTGGCTTTTTGTGTCTGGCTTCTCTCATGTCCCATGATGTTTTTAAGTTTCACTAATATTGTGGTGTGTAGGTGAAATTAATTTTAATAACTTTTAATTTAACCCAATTTATTCCAACTATCATTTCATATGTGTCACTAATGTTAACATTTCCTAATGAGATACTTTGTGTTCTCTGTTTCGTACTGAAGTCATTTTGTTCTCAGAGTGTGTCTCAGTTCAGCCTACTCACATCTAGTCACATTTTGGTTGCTTGGTAGCTGCGTGTAGCTAGTGGATTCCTCTTGGGTAGCATGGGTCCCAGACAGGACTCATGGCCCTAGTTCAGAGCTCTTTCCACTGCATCACACTTAAAACGTGTACAGTTTTATGAAGTTTGTTTGCAAGTGGTCACAATAGGACTGTGGAATTTTATTTTATTTTAATTTTTTTAATGATTTCTTTATTTAAGAGAGAGGGACACACACAGAGACAGAGAACCTATGTTTGGGGGGGAGGGTAGTGAGGTAGGGAGAGAAGCAGGCTCCGAGCTCAGCAGAGCTCAATCCCACAACTCCCAGATATTGACCTGAGCTGAAACCAAGAGTCGGGTTGCTCAACTGACTGAGCCACCCAGGTACCCCAAGCCTGTGGAATTTTAAAAGAAATATACTGGGATCTAAAATCGGTTTCACCACCTCAGCTGCTCACATTAAGCTAATTTTCTTAAACTCTGACTCAGAGTGGACGATCTGTTTTCATTGGAGAGAGCATGGTCATGTTGCTGAATTAGGATTGCTGGTCTGTGGGACATTATTTAAGGTCATGGTTGCCACAGAGTTTTAGAGTGTTGAGGTTGCTGTCACAAAAATTCTAAAGACTGGGTGGCTTCAACAGCAAACATTTTTCACATTTCTGGTGGGTGGGAAGTCCAAGATCAAGGCATCAGCAGAATTGGTATCTGGGGAGTACCTGCTTCCTTGTTCATAGACACTCATTTTGCCAGACAGAGTTGCTCTCTGGGGCCTCTTTTATAAGGGCATTAATCCCCTTCATGAGGGCTCCATTTGCATGACCTAATCACCAAATACTATAACATTGGGTAACAGGTTTCAGTGTATGAATTTCAGGGGAAAACAAACATTCAGTCTGTAGCACATGGTATGCACAGAAATCTAGACTCTACGGTCCCTGTCACAGGAAGTGTTAAGTAGCAAGTTACAAATAAATGGCTTTTGAAGAACCTACCTAAGTTATAATTAATTTAGTGTAGGTAACATGGTTAAAGAAGACAGAAGGGAACAATGGTTAAAATATGTTGGATGACAGAATCAGGAGGTGTAAACATTTGTCAGGCTGTTTGCTTTCGGATAGAGGAGGAATGTGCCGAAGTGAAATATAAGAGAAATTCATTTATTTAATAGCAACTGTTGTGTATAGGCTCTGTGTTTAGGCCATGGGGACAAAGGTGAGCACGATCCAATCTTAGCATTTCAGGGTTTTGGAGTTTAGTGGTACATGTTAGATCTAGAAACATCTAAATGGGTTGCCATGTTAAAACTGTGGTGAATGTAGGTATAGCCTCAAAGGAGGGACTGTTTAACTCTTTTTAGGGGGAGGTGGAGTGAGAACAGGTTATGCTGAATCTTGAAAGTTGAGTCGAAGTTTACATGTCTTAAGATAAGATGCACAGAGTAGCTATAAAAGAATGGACCAGACAGAAGGAACTGTGAGCAAAGGTGTAGGAGGATAAAATATTAGGGTTTGGCAGTTTAGTATGATTGGAATATAAGGAAATGGTAGAAGTGTCAGTGGGGAGGGGATCATTGGGGAGGTAGTGAATGGCATAAGGTCAGAACAGTGTGTCAGGGAGGGGCCAGAAGGGGTAGTGTGGAGGGTGGAGTGAAGAGCACACGCTCTCCCTCTCTCTTTATTTAAAAAAAAAAATTAGCAACTTCAAACAACAAGCATTTATTATCTCACTTTCTGAGGGTCAGGGATCTGGGAATAGCTTAGCTGGTCTCATGAGGTCATGGTCAAGATGTTAGGTAGATTGTACACTGTCCGCCTTGGGCTGGGCCGGCAGTTCCGCCACCATGCTCTCTCACCTGGCAGTTGGCTTCAGTTTCTTGCCACATGGGCCTCTCTATGGGATTGTGCAGGCATGGCATCTGACTTCCCCCAAGAGAGATCTGAGAGTGAGGCCAAGCAGGAAGCCTTGGTGCCTTTTATCACCTTGTCTCTAGGCCGCTCACACTTCTTTATCCTGGTCACTAGAGACAAGTCACCAAATCCAGTCCACATTCAGCCAGAGGGTAAATAGGCTCCACAACTTGAAGGGATGGGTTTCAAGGAGTTTGAGGACTTGGTTTTAAAGCCACTGCAAGACATCTTAGAGAGGACATGACGTAATGGTCTTCACGTATTTGGAGAGCATTGTGAGAGGCCAGAGGCAGCCAAGGAGGTAAATGGAATGGTGGAAACACAGAACAGGCACTGGGGGTTGGGAGGCCCATGTCACTGGAAGCAGCTGGCTGGCAGGGGTAGGATGATGATTTGCTGGGGTGTTGTGGAGGGGTTCTGGCATTGGATGGGGCTTGGACTAGATCAGAGGTCGTCCAGCTAGAACCATTGGTAAACGAAATTTTGTTGGAACACAGCCATGCTGTATTGTCTGTGGCTGCTTTTATGTTACTATGGCAGAGCAGAGACTGTGACACAAACCGTATGGCCTGCAGAGTCTAAAATAGTTACTATCTGGTCTTTTTTTTAAAGATTTTATTTATTTATTTTACTGACAGAGATCACAAGCAGACAGAGAGGCAGGCAGAGAGAGAGAGGAGGAAGCAGGCTCCCTGTTGAGCAGAGAGCCCGATGCCGGGCTCGATCCCAGGACCCTGAGATCATGACCTGAGCCGAAGGCAGAGGCTTTAACCCACTGAGCCACCCAGGCACCCGTTACTATCTGGTCTTTATAGAAGACATTTGCCAACCCCTGGACTGGATGACCTTGAAGGTCCCTTGCAGCCCTGAGACACATTGTGATACATTTATTTTTTAAAGATGGTCTTTAAAAGATGTATTAGGGATACAGTAGAGGAGTTTAGGAATGGGAATGTTGGAGGCTGGGGACTCTAAACCAGTCAGACACGTAATGAGGGCCGTGCTGCATTGTATCAGGGCATAAGTATGTAACATTTTGCAGATGCGTGATTCTAAGATCTCAGTCTTTTCCTTTCTTTCCTTCTTTCAACAGCTCCTGAGAGAGAAGGTTGTTTGCATTGCTGCTGGACTGAGGCATGCTTTAGCTGCTACAGGTGATCATTTTGCTTTATTTTCAAAATAGGTTCATAATAAGGAGAAACAGAGCTTTAGAGGAAATAAACTTTAAGGAGTAATTCAGGGTGTCCTGCTGTGCTGCATTTCTGATTAAAAGGAGGGGACGTAAGACCAAAGTCATGTGGGAAACCTTTAGCAGGTTGGGAGGAAGGCGGTGAGGTTTCCTATCTCCTTATTATGTTCTAGGCATGGTGCTAGATTCTCTTGATTTAATCCATACCTTATTTAATCCTTACAACCTCGCCGTGGTGTGAGTTCCATTTTTACATGTGAAGACACTGAGGCCCAGAGAGACTCGAGGGCTTGTCTAAGGTTGCACAGGGGATAAGGTGGTCCGAGGTAGAGCTGGAACAGAGTCTGGAATGACCTCGTTTCCAAGGCCCACAGTCTTTGCTGTGAACTGCACTGCATTCCTAGCGGATTTTAATGTTTATTAATGTCAAAGCTTCCAATGAACTTGCCTCCTGTCCAGTGAAAGGGTGGTGATGGACCTCGGGCTGACAGTGTGCGTGCGGGTGACAGTGGCTAGTGGAGAGAGGTGGTGGCCTGCAGAAGAGCAGTGAGCCTTTCTTCTCTCCCTGGGTCGTTTCTTTGCTCCCGGCCATGGCCAGGAGAGGCTGGAGGGGGCGAGGAAGGGTCTGGTGCAGCTCTGTACTGATGCTCGCCTGGGGCTAGACGTTGCTCCTGTAGGAAGTAAATTTTGAGATAATTGCAGCTTCACATGCAGTTGCAAGAAATGAAATAGATCTCACGCACTCTCTTCCCAGCTTCTCCCCACGGTGACATTTTACGAAAGTGTAGCTCAGTACAGCTGGTCTTGCTGCCATCCAGGTACAAACAGTTCCAGCATCATAACCACCAGCCTGTGGCCCTTTCCTTGCACCCATTTTACACACCCTTGTCTATACTTTTTATACATTCACTTCCCACGGACCCCTACCCCGTCGTCGCTCCTTCTGTTCTCCAACGGTAATGTCATTTCAAGAACGTTACATAATGGAATCGTACAGTATTGTATAGTAATGGTATCATACAGTATGTAGCCTTTTGGGGTTGACTATTTTTGCTTAGCAGGATTCCCTGGAGAGTCATCCAAGGTGTGTGTGTCAGTAATTGGTTCCTATTTATTGCTGGGTAGTAGTAGTATTCCCCAGTATAGACGTACCACTGAATTAGTCATCTCAGGCCGCCACAATGAAATATCACAGACGGGTGGCTTAAACAATTTTCTTACGGTTATAGAAGCTAGAAGCCCAGATCAGGATGCCAGGAGGGTTGCTCTCTGGTGAGGCCTCTCTTTCTGACTGTGTAGCTGGCTGCCTTCTTGCTGTGTCCTTATAGGGCCTTTGCTCTGTGCACTCATGGAGAAAGGGAGACATCTGGTGTCTCTTCTTTTTCTTTTTTAAAGATATTATTTGTTTATTTGACAGAGAGAGAGATCACAAGTAGGCAGAGAGGCAGGCAGAGTTGGGGGGAAGCAGGCTCCCTGCTGTGCAGAGAGCCCAATGTGGGGCTCAATCCCAGGATCCTGAGATCATGACCCGAGCCAAAGGCAGAGGCTTAACCCACTGAGCCACCCAGGCACCCCTCTTCTTTTTATAAGGACACCAGTTCTCTCAGATGAACGCCTCACTCTTATGACCCATTTAACCTTTATTCGCTCCTTACAGGCCTCTCTCCAAATACAGTCACACTGGAGCTCAAGGCCTCAACATAGGAATTTTGGGCGGCACAGTTCAGCCCACAGCAATGCAGATTGTTTAACTAGTCACCCATCGAGGGACATCTCGTTGTTTCCAGGTTTTGACTATTAAGAATAAAGCTGTAAACATTTGTGGACAAGTTTTTATGTGAACATAACTTTTCATTTCTCTGGGATAAATGCCCAGGAGAGTGATTGCTGAGTTGTATGATAGTGATTACATTTTTATAAGCTGTTTCTCCTTTTAGAAATGAGCAGGACTGGAAGGTTGCCCATTATTGGTTTAATTCCCCCTTTCCTACCAACTTTATGTAATTGCTAGTCTTATGTATACATTTCTGTCCAGTTACAAAGCTGCACAGTTTCCATTATGTATTTGATGGACTTAATTGTAAGTCCTCCTCTCTCCCATTTAATCTGTAGATATTTCTGCAGGCATCTCTAAAAGATAAGGACTCTTTCTGAAACTGTTACCAAAACACCATCATCATACCTACGAAAAACTAACAATAAATCTGCAGTTTGATCATCAAGTATTCAGTGTTTAAATTTTCTTAGCTATCCCCAAAATATTTTTTTTAATAGTTTGTTTGAGTCAGGATCTGAGTGATGTCTGTGCTGCAAGTGGTGGATATGAATACTGTGTCTCTTCTTATAAAAATATTTATTTATTATAATTTTTTAATTGTGATAAAATGCACATGATGAAATTTACCATCCTAACCATTTTTTTTTAAAGATTTTATTTATTTATTTGACAGAGAGAGATCACAAGTAGGCAGAGAGGCAGGCAGGGAGAGAGGGGGAAGCAGGCTCCCTGCTGAGCAAGGAGACTGATGCGTGGCTCCATCTCAGGACCCTGAGACCATGACCTGAACCGAAGGCAGAAGCATAACCCACTGAGCCACCCAGGCGCCCCATCCTAACCATTTTTAAGTATACAGTACATTCATGTTGTTGTGCAACGATTACCACCATCCATCTCCAGAACTCTTTTCATCTCCTGGAACCACAGACAATAATAACTGCTCCCGTCCCCAGCCCCTGGCGACTGCCATTCTACTTTTTGACTCTGTGATTTTGACTACTCACACCAGTATCTCCTGTGAGTGGAACTGTACAGTATTTGGCCTTTTGTGGCTTATTTCACTTAGCATAGTGTCCTCAAGGTCTGTCCATGTTGTAGTGTGGTCCCTGTTTAAGGCTGACGACTATTCCATTGTGTGGACAGACCGCATTTTGCATACCTGTTCACCCGTTGATGAACCCTTGGGTTGCCTCCATGTGTCAGCTATTGGGAAAGGCTTCCATGAGCATGGGTGTACATATGGCATTCCCAGGTCTTGCTTTCAGTTCTGTAGGATACACACCCGGAAGCAGAATTGTTAGATGGTATAGTAACCTGTTTTTCACTTTTTGAGGAACTGTCCTACTGTTTTCCACAATGGCCATACCATTTACATTTCTGCCGGTAGGCATAAGGGTTCCAGATAACTCTGCATCCTTGCCAACATTTGTTATTTTCTGTTTTTTTTTCTCTTTTTTAAATAGTAGTCATCCTAATGGGTATCTCATTGTGGTTTTGTTTTGCATTTTTCTAATAACTAGTGACGTTGAACCTCTTTCACATGTGCTTTTTGGCCATCTGTGTGTTTTCTTTAGAGAAACGTCTCTTCAAGTCCTTTTTGTTCAGTTTTGAATCTTTTTTTTTTTTTTTTTTGAGTTGTTGAGTTTTAGGAGTTCTTTATATATTTGGAATATTAATCCCTTATCAGATGTCACAAGATTCTTTTAATCTATACATTTTTTTCCTCTCCTTTTCTCCCCCTTGCAATTTATTTGTGGAAGAGATGGTAAGTTTTGTTTTATTTTAGCACTGCGTTTTGCTAATCATCATCACTTGTATTTCACAAAGCAGGCTGGTCTGTTTCCAGTCTAAAGGACTGTGGGTTACAGCATTCTTCGAGAGGAGTGACTGTAGATTAAATATATGAAGTGTTACCTATGCATTTGTGTGATGTTCAGAACATGGGCACATGACCTAGATTCAGTGGATAGGGAAATAAAAGGCCATTCCCTTAAAGGAGTGGCTGTTAAACTATCTTGCAGTCATAAGTATATATTTATCTGGTAACTAGGAATCAATGCATTTATCTTGGTATAGTAGAAAAGACACTGCATTAGACGTTAGGAGAGCGGAGTCCTAGTATTTTCTCTGCTACTAGCTCCTTCTGTGACCTTGGGCAGAGCTCATCATGTTTTCAAGCCCTCAGTTTGCTTGTCTACTAAATATGAGCAGTGGATTTGATAATCTTCAAGGTTCTTTCCTGCTGGGTCTGGGGTTTGAGTTGTCCTTCCAGGTTAGTCATGAACAAGGGGTCATTTCAGTAATTTGACTATGGAAGAGTGCCCTGGAACTTTTTGGAAGGAGTTTTAATAATGTGGGAATTTTCTTTGCTGGTCTTAGATTGCCCTGAAGATTGGGCTTGTGATTGGCTTGGTGGTAACCAAGTCATAGGGCCCCTGGAAGCACTATGCTTCTCCATAGCAGGCGTGTTAACCAAGAACGCATTGAGAATCCCCCCCAGCATGGGGCTCCAAGAGCGATCCGGTCTTAATCCTAGTAAACATTTTCTCATTTTCCTCTTCTGCTCCATCGGGAAGCAAGTGGCGTCGTGTTCCAGTGGGGGACTGGTTTGGCATCATCTGGACGGCGGTTGTGCCCTGGGCAGACTCTCCCACCGTTTTTGACAGCAAAGGAACCCAGCAGAGTGACAGGTAAGGCCCTTATTTCTTGAGTCCTATATTTATTCTTTATCAAGAAATAGTGACACACGCATGCAGAAAATGGGTAACACTGCTTTTGCTGTTTTCTTAGTTTCTCTGTCTTCAGTCTCTGTGCTAGTCGGTGTGTTAGTCTTGTTAGAATTTTTGTGGACCCAGTAAAAGGGTCCCCTCCTCGCTGCCCGAGGGGGAGGCCGTTGAGAGATAGATGCAGGTCAGGTAAGTGGAGATCAGAATGGTAGCTCTGGAACTGTTCAAAGTTAGGTTGGGAGATGTGACTTAGGTGTTTGGAGATAATGTGTAGTGACAGTGAGCCTCTAGATTCTGAATTCTGGATTGGATTTACTCAGCAGGCACCGTAGCCGCTGCATAGGGTCAGCTCAGCTAAGCTCCCTCATGGCTGGGAGCACACGAGGGGGCAGCCCCCTGCAGGCAGGCACATCCCAAAGGGAGAACCTGGAAGGACTGCACCTTACAAGCCCAGGTCCTTCTCCCAAAAGGAGAGCAGGAGTGAGCGAGGATGTAGAATGAGGGGCCTAGAGTGTTCTGTAGGGAAGTCTCTTTACATGGGCATGTGAGGAGTGGGTAGTGATCATTCAGCCCATGGGTCTGGTCTCTCTTTGTTGGTTATTTAGCCTGCAGGGCTTTCTCTTCTGCCCCGTCCACCCTTTTTAAAAAGATTTATTTATTTATTTATTTATTTATTTGACAGAGAGAGAACACAAGTAGGCAGAGCAGGAGGCAGAGGGAGAGGGAGAAGCAGGCTCTCCACTGAGCAGGGAGCCTGATTGAGGCTCTATCCCAGGACCCTGGGATCATGACCTGAGTTGAAGGCAGCCGCTTAACCAACCGAGCCATCCAGGCACTTCTCTTTTCTGCTTTTCACTCTGGGGCTCAGTCTCTTTTAGCTCCTGTCCCTGCCCGCCTCTCCCTCTGCTCTACACTCTCACCTTGGGCCCCCGTCTCTCTCTATATATAATACCGTGTCTGCATCTCCTCTTTTTTCTCTCTTCCTCTCTTGTTCTCTTACTGTGTGCCCCAGTCTCCTGAGGGTTGGCTGTAGGAAGAACCCACATAGTAAACCTCTGCTCCCCTCCAGGTGAGAACAAAGGAGGAATTTTTGCAGGTGGGATAGGAAGCAGGGAAAGAAGGGAAGGGAAAGCCACAGTGGGAGTGCTGCACAGGTGTTGGGATGGTTCTGATTTTCCTAAGTCCTGGAGGCTCTCGCATTCAGCTGGGGTGAGGGTGGCACCCTGAAGCCAGGGGTAGGGTTGGGGAGGGGACTGGTGGTGAAGCAGAAGCGGGTATTGGATGCTGGATAGGCAGTCCACTGCACATGACCTTGAACACATTCATAAACTCATACTTCCCAAACACTTTTTTCCTGCCTCATCTAGGTATTCACTGCTCTCTGAGCATTTCCTGCTTTCTTATTCTTCTGTGTCTGTGGGCAAGCTGTCAGCCCTGCCTGAAATGTCTTCCTTCCCATTCCTTCTGGTAATCTTTAGTCTCTCCTGATAATTTTTCAAGTCCTAACTCAGATACAGCTTTCTCAGTAAAGAGTCTTCTCTTTTATAACTCCATTGCATTTTCTCCGTGTGTGTGGAGGGCACAACGTACCGCATTATTAGGAATTGCTTACATGTTTTCCAACATGCCAGAGACTGAGCTTCTTAAGGGTAGGAACTGTCCATTTCAGCACAGGTCCTATATATGGACGAAATCACAAATGCTTTGATTTGATTTAAACGATATGTTTGGGGATGCAGCTTAGATTTTGAGTGATTGGTGGAGTTTCCCCATGAGACCTTGGAATAGATCATGAGCTTCCCACTCTCTCTTTTCCCTTTTTGTTCGCCCATCGTTACCTCCTCGCCGCTGATTCTGGAGCTGCGGCCCTGGACATCCTCTCCTTGCCAGGTCACGAAGCCCTGTGCTCCCTCTCTGGTGAATGTGCTAGAAACATCTGCTTTGTCCCTTTCTCATTCCACAGGGTACTCAAAGGGGTGAGGGGCATTTTACTAAGATACTAGTTAATTAAACAGAAGTGTCAGATAAGAGTTACGGAATAAGAGTGCCTGTCTCCGCACACTAGACCCAGGGACCACGGTTTCTAGCAGAGCTGATTGAGATTATAACCGGTCAGTGAAGGCAGTATAATTAAGGGAGGAAAAGTGCTAGATTTGGGGATGGAATGCCGGTTCAGATTCTTAGTTCTGTCTTTACGTTCTTTAGAGTCCTGAGTTTGCCTGCTCATGTATGAGATGGCAGCTAAATGGGTGAGATGTCCTTGCTTCTAGGCCCTCGCATGGACAGAGCTAGGAGATAGATGTGTGCACACACATATTTATACATATGTACACCCATGTCTGTCTTGAAACCATGAGCTTATGGTCATTTCTGCAGTTACAGTCCACTATGACATGGGCGATTCTAGCCTTCCATCTCTTTGTGTCTGTACCTTTCCTCTCCTCTCTGCTGGTGAGAAATCGGGCTCCTTCATTTTCAGTGTATTTACTTACTTGTTCAATCTCTCGGTATGGAAACAGTGTCCCCACCACATCACCCATCTTCTTGGCCAGCGCTGCCGACTCAGACCTGCCGTCTCTGCCTCGAGTTTCTTTCAGGCCCAGTGGTGCTGTCTGAGCCCCTTCTCTGACCGATTTGTTCTGTTATAAATGTGCTTTCAAACGTTGTTTTTTGTTTTTTGGTTTTTTTTGTAGGCCTGGAGAATTCTAAAGTAACCTGTGTTCTTGCTGGCTCGGATCACTCAGCCTCACTGACAGGTAGGTACCCGCTCTTCGAGTCTAACACGCCATCGGAGTTCTGCACGTTTCCGCCTCGCATGGTGGATGTTGGGAAACAGAGGGAGGAGCGTAGACTTGGAGTCAGAATTCTGCCTTCCCTGGTCTGATTTAGGAAGTCACTTTACTTTCCAAGACCATTGCCTTCTCTACCGAATTTCTGTGGGCAGTTTTGAGAAGTAAAGGTGAAAATACAGGCAGGGCATCCACAGGAAGGAAACATGGGCTCCCTTCCTTTCCTCTCAGCTGTACGGTAGGGCCAAGAATATCCTCTTCTCCGGGTGGTTGTGATTGCTCAGTCACACAGCCAGCACTTAGGCATTAGAGCCCATTGTTGTTGTATCCCCGGAGCCATTTGGTATCTAATACGGCTATCTATTCCCTTTAGCTGTTTGCTCTCCAGCTAACCTGTTCCGTCCACCTCTGTCTTCCCGTGCATTTATCTACCTCTCTGCTCTGTCTGTATTCATCTTCTCTTTATGTTTGTCTCTATTTCTATTTACCTTTCATCTTCACATCTTCCTATCTAATCTCTGTGTCTGTATGTCTTTCTAAATTGAGTTGGCACATATTTCTCTAATCTATTTTGTATTTTTACGCATTTCTGCAATCTGTTCCATCTCTTTGATCCCTCCACCTCTCTGTCTAATCTTTTTCTCTTGCACGCTATGTCCCTCTTCTTGGTTATGCGTCCTCCCATCATTCCACACACCCCGCCAATACGGTACAAACTTTCCATTGACAAAGCAGCACCTTCTTGGAAGTGAAGGGTATCTCTTCCAAAGGTTCTCTTTCAAAGCCAAGAGTGCCCTGATCCCTCCCAGTAGATGAGACGAGAGCTCCGAGAGATTTATTTTGGTAAGGCCAGAGCTGAAGGCAGGACCTTTTTTGAGCAAAGGGGAATGATTTTCATAATAGCGTTTTGAGTGTTTTTTGTGGAAATTAGGGTGTATGTGTACATAGGTACACATCACAGACAATTAATGGTGATGTGCATTCTTCAACGTCAAATGTGTGATACAGTCCAACTGAGGAGCTGCTACTGTTTCCAGATTACAAAGCCATGATGTGAGAGTTTAAATACATTACAAATTCTGAACTACTAATAATTTGTTATTTAACAAATTCAGACAACCAGCCAAGAAAAGAAATGCCTACTTTTAGCCTAGGTTTCATATTAGGTAGACTTACATGTATGTTGAAAGGGTTGAGTTGAAGTGAATGGCCTGTGGGCATTTGGCCCCATCTCTCTTTTTGTAGAGGAAGGGCTGGAGGCCCCAGGGTGAAAAGTGACTAGTCTGTGCCCCACGGTCAGTGACGGTTGAGGAAGGCATTCTTTTCTGAGACTAAGAGTATCCTAAGAGATATTTCTACCCTATTCTAATCAGTTTGAAATGGCTAGCATTATATAAACGTAGAGATTTTCTCATTGCTTGCTAACACTTTCTTCAAAAATCTTAAAATTAGTGAAGTTATTTATTATTTCATATATGGAACACTTTTATGGTGTTTTTATTTTTTTTATTTTTTTTTTTTATTTTTAAAGATTTTACTTATTTGTCAGAGAGAGAGAGAGCGAGCACAGGCAGACAGAGTGGCAGGCAGAGGGAGAAGCAGGCTTCCCGCCAAGCAAGGAGCCCGATGTGGGACTCGATACTAGGATCATGACCTGAGCTGAAGGCAGCCGCTTAACCAACTGAGCCACCCAGGCGTCCCTTTTATGGTGTTTTGAAAACATAGATGTAGAATTTTTGTTTTACTGAGATATAATTCATCTATAAAATTTAATGTATAAAGTTTAGTGATTTTTAGAGTATATTCACAAAGGAAATTGTTTTTTTATATTTTAAAAGTGAGTTAAAAATTGTCAAGATTCATATCCCTCCTTCCTGGTCTCGTTGAAGCTGTTACCCATCGGATTTTGTTCATTGCTCTTTAGACCTTCTTTCCAGAGTCGTGGTAGGTTATATAACTCTTTGGCATTGCAGCAGAACGTAATTGTGCCTGCTGGTGCAACAGTGTAATGATCCGCATGTGGAAGGCAGTTTGTCTTTGCAAAAAGAAGGTTTAGACTTTCTAAGATAAATGAAGGCTTATTACAGACACAGACTTGCCATCAGTGGCAGCTTGGTAGCTAACCAGTCCATTAAATAGGCTGAGACTTTGCTGAGGGACTTCTCTGCCCTCTTGTAAGGGATCTCCCTACTTTGTACACTCTAGTAAAGTCCAGGGAGGTTGCCCTCTCTCAGGGCATGAAATACACCAAATTCACATCACTGAACTGCAGAATGTCAGTCCTGCAAGGTCAACTGAGTGACAGAATGACTCCACTGACCTACACTCCCTCATCTTAGACCTGATGAAACAGGCCCAGAATATGAAATGCTAGAGCCGGTGTGGAAGGGCGACGGAGTAGCAGCTCTTGGACTGGAACCCCAAATCTTGGTCCGATGTCCTTAATGATACTGTTTGGCTCTATACCAGACTGCCCTATGGCAAGCAGTGCTGGAAGGCTTTTTTGGGAGGTCACGAAATGCCGTTGGAAGCAGAGGACTTGGCTTTCTGCTAACTGTGATCTTGAGAGTAATTTAAATCTCCAAGCCTTGATTGCTTTAGCTTCTAGAAGAATGCTCTCTAGTAGAAATATAATGGGAGCCACATTTCAAAAAGTAAAAAGATAAGTTAATTTTAGTAATATATCTTATTTAACCCAATATACCCACAATATTATTTCAATGAGTAATCATTATGAAGACTGTTAAGGAGATACGTGTTTTTTATTTTTGGGTTTTTTGTTTGTTTGTTTGTTTTGTGCTAAGTCTGCAATCTGTTGTGCTTTTTTTTTTTTTTTAAGATTTTATTTATTTATTTGACAGAGAGATAGAGATAGAGATAGAGGTAGGCAGAGGGAGAGAGAGAAGCAGGCTCTCTGCTGAGAAGGGACCCCAATGCAGGGCTTGATCCCAGGACCCCAGGATCATGACCTGAGCCAAAGGAAGCCGCTTAACCAACTGAGCCACCCAGGTGCCCCTGTTGTGCTTTCTTTATTTGACAACACATCTCAATTTGGACGGGTCACATTTCAAGTGTTCAGGAGCCATGTATGTGTGCTATGTGCTGTACAGTACAGTGTAGAAATGTGGAATGCTAGGGTTGGTTGGAAAAATCTTAGAGATCATTTAAGGAGTCACAAACTATAGGTTCATGGGCCGAATTGTGTAGCTCACAGATCCATTTGGTCTGGCTTCCGGTTAAAAATGGTTTTGAACGTACATGCCTTTTAGAGAAGCATGTGCTCTGTGGCTTGCTGCTATGGCCCACCAGTCTCTCTTGTGGCCTGTGTCATCTATTACACGGTCTGCCCTTCTAGGCCATGTGCCCTCCCCTACGGTTTTCAGCTGGTGAAACTAAGGCTTTGAAAGTGATTTGTCCAAGGTCAGTAGCTGGTTAGCAGGTCCAGGAATAGAAGCCAGAGTCACTTGACTCTGAATTTGCTTTCTTTCTGTTAATTCCCAATGTCAGTCTGTGGCGTTCCTGCTTAAACCTCAGGACCACGGTGAGGTTCAGGTGAGCTACAGTGCTGTGTGTGCGGATGGGAGGTAGCCACGTTGTGTTTTCTGCTGGACAGGGCATGTCGTGAGATAGTCTTAGGTCTGAAAAGTTTAAGTTTAAATAATATATCTGTTACTTTAAAAAGTTAATATATATTTTTCCTGGGGCACCTGGGTGGCTCAGTGGGTTAAAGCCTCTGCCTTTGGCTCGGGTCATGGTCCCAGGGTCCTGGGATTGAGCCCCGCATCGGGCTCTCTGCTTAGCAGGGAGCCTGCTTCCCCCTCTCTCTCTGCCTGCCTCTCTGCCTACTTGTGATCTCTGTCTGTCAAATAAATAAATAAAATCTTTAAAAAAATAAAAGTTAATATATACTTTTCTTAACCAAGGGCAATGTAAACATATTTTTTGAAAAATGGAAAAACATGTTTTTCTTTTGGTAGATGTTCTATGAATATTTGTTGAATGAATTAATGAAAAAATAAACTTACACATTCCTATTCCTTGACAAACTACTAAGAACATTTGGCCTTGTTTCCTATTTATAGAATTAACAGCAGTCTTGTATGTTAATATGCTATATGTGAATTTTGTATCCTGCTTTGCCCTATTCAACATCATTGCATGAGAATAATACAACTTCTCTTAACCATTTTTTTCCCCCAGATTTGTCTTACTTCCCATCATTTTAGAACTAATTCTCCTTCACCTCTTTTGTTCCCCTTCTGTTTGTTTAAGATGCAGGAGAGCTGTATGTTTGGGGAAGAAACAAGCATGGGCAACTGGCTTCCTTGGCTGCTTTTCTTCCTATGCCCCAGAAAATAGAAGCACACTGTTTTCAGAATGAAAAGGTCACTTCTGTCTGGAGTGGGTGGACACACCTGGTTGCTCAGACAGGTGAGAGAGCAGCAGAGAATTTGTGGTTGGTAAGAGCAGTGAGGCAGGGTTGGGGGGAAGGGTGGGAAGATAGCTCTCTAGAGAGCTATGAATGCTCAGGACTAAGCTGGTAGGGTTTTTACTATGAAATGCTCTATGGACTGGGATGGGGAGGTTCTGGAATCGGGTTCTGCAGTCAGCCAGATATGGAGCTTTTCCTCTGTGGATCAAAGGTTTACACCAAAAGAGGCAAGTCTCAGTTAGATGGGCTCTTTCTGGCCTACAAATCCTTGAGGTTTTGAGAAGTAACTGTTGTAGCAAGCATCACGCAGAGGTTTGTCTGGGTTGCTGGGGAGTTTTTGCCTTGTCCTAGCTGAAGAGATGACTCTACTTGCCTTTCCACCTGAGTCTAAATTAAAGGCTTCTGAAACTTAAAGATTCGTATTTCAAGATTGAGAGGCAGGAGCATTATTTTGAATCATAGCTGGTGTGATATTTTGATTCATATTTCCATTAACCCTAACAAACCACATACATTGATTCAGACATCTGATATATCCTGTCAGGTGTCACCTTATGGTGCCACGCCATCCAGCTTCAGACATCTTTATCTTTTCTTGAGTATTTATTTCTCATCTTTCCCTTAGGGCTTGTCTCCTTTTGTGGTCTTCATATTGCTGATTTTGTTCTCTGGGTTTGTTTTTTTGTGGCCTGTCTTCTTCCCTGCCTTCCCAGTGCTTTCGCTGATTTACGTAGAGTTTCCCAGACAGGCCATTTGTAATTCTTAAGATCTATGCTCGTGTCAGAGACCCCTGAAGCTCGGGGGTTCTCAGGCGTCCCCTTGCCTGCCCCTGCCTACTTATTAGCTACACTTGGATCTCCAGATTGCCAAGTACCAACCTAGTGACTGCTAGTTACTACAGGGCTGTCTGCTTTTTGTAGGTTTTCCCCTTCAGTTATCGCTGGCAGGCCCGCCCCACTCACTACACACTGGAACACACAGACATACACTTGGGAGTCTTCATATCTATGAAGCTTTTCATTGGTCTTTGAAAAGATTTTGTGACCATTTTGGAACACAGGCCTTTATAACAAAGGTATAAAATAAACTTTCCATATTGACCACTTCAGAGGATGCTCTAAAGGGGAAAGTCATGACTTCCTCAAAGAGGTTCAGACTGCTAGAAGATTGGGACTGTCTACAAAAACTCTTCCTAAGGAGACTCATTGAGCACGGTAGTCATGTATTCGCAATTGTTAATATTTGCCTTTTACCTCTGACGATGTCCCTCTGTGAGGGACAGTACCGTGTTAGTCTTGTTTGCTTCTGTCTCTTCCCTTTCTAGTTAGAAGAGAGTAAATATCTTCAGATACACATGAGTCAACGTAGACAGCTAGGATTTCTGACCTCTTTCCTTGGTCTTACTGGTTCATGAACAGAAGGCTTCAGTTTGTCTCAAAGCAAATTGGTTCTTGCTTATTGGGAACCTACTGAGCGATGTGGTCAATGTTGGGGAGAAGACCTGGGCTGTACCCTCGCTAGAACGTGTAGACAGGCCTGGGTCTAAGAAGGTAGACATGGAAGATTCTACCAGCCATCCATCCATCCATCTGTCCGTCCGTCCATCCATCCATCCATCATACAAATGGCGAGGGTCTACTTATGGACTACACCTTGTACTAGATACAAATCCTGCTGTCAGGGAGACCCCTGTTCACTGGGGGAGACCGACCTGTTACCCAGTTTCGGCACACCTGTGCAGCAGTAGAGCGAAGTACGATGTGCAGAAGGGGCATGGGGGGGGGCAGGAGTGTGAGCAGTTGGGTGCTACCAGGTGGGCATTTCATGGTTAGTCCGTCTGCGAAGAACTACCACATAGTCAGGTACACTTCTACCAAACGGTGGTGAGTTTGGTTGAGTTGAGCCTCTCAGTAAACCCTCTAACCGCGTAGGTAGCTGATGAGCGAGAGAGACAAAGATGCTGCTTCTTGGGGTCTGGCCTTGTAGCCTCAGGACTGACACTGATTTCCACGCCTGGGCCAAAGCCCAGCCCTCGGCGTGCGAGCTTGGAACCCACGGCCCTGACGCTGTCTGAGTCACCCCAGTCGCTCTAGAGCTCAGCTTGCCATCACCACCTCCACTTGACAGCGAGATTTTTCGCTAATGTTTCAGCTGTTTAATTAACTTGTTAATTCAGATCTCTTGTTTATGTACTCTGTCACTTTCCCCTTTCTCCTTAGTCCGGGATGGCTGAGTGTCCTGGCTCTTGTACTGAATCTGGGGAAATGGGAGTCTCCTGCTACGTGAGTCACCGATTTTGTGCTCCTTCTAGCAGCCGTGGAAGCTTTTGCCCTGGCCCAGAGTCATTGAGAAGAAACGCCCAGGGTTTCCAGTTCAGTCAGACTCAGCGGCTCGTATTAATGGGAACAAGATTTGCTCACAGGGTCAGAAGCAGCTCATTAATGGAACAAGGAGTTATTTGGCTCTGCTTGTTTTTACAAGCTCCAGTGAAAAATTGCTCCTGGGACTTACCTGCAGGCCACATCAGCACAGAGGCTGCTCTTGGGCTCATTGTGGAAGGCGGTCATTGTGTGATATTGAGTAAAAGAAGGATTTCTGCACTCTGGCCATCTGTCTCTCCAGTTAGGTGGGATGGGAACAGGTGGATTAGGAGCAGAGGAAGAGGAGTGGACTCTGCTTTTCCCCTTCTGCACAGTCCTCGGCTAGTACTGTCAACCTCAGGCAATATTATGCCCCTGGGATTGTTTGCAATGTCTGGAGACACACTTGTTTCATTTTGTTTTAAGATTTTATTTATTTGTTTGACAGACGGAGATCACAAGTAGGCAGAGAGAGAGGGCAAGAGAAGCAGGCTCCCCGCTGAGCAGAGAGCCCGATGCGGGGGTCGATCCCAGGACCCTGAGATCATGACCTGAGCCGAAGGCAGAGGCTTAACCCACTGAGCCACCCAGGCACCCCTGTAGACATATTTGGTTCTCACATCTGGGGGGCACTACTGGCCCCTCATTGGTAGACACCCCAGATGCTGCTAAACATCCTGCAATGCACAGGACAGTCACTGTACCACAAAGAAATACTATCCCCAAATCCGAGTCTTGGCACCATTGAGACATCCTAGACGGCCGAGACTGCCCTGCATCCCGTTCACACGGTATCAGGATGACTTTACAGCTTGTCTGTATGGGAATCCGGGGTGTGGGTTCTGGCCTCCCCCTTCAGGAGTCTGGAGTCTGCCTGCAGTGTTTGCGATGGAAAAATACTTTTCTCTGTTAGTCAGAGTCACTTGGAAAGAGTCCAAGAGAACCTGTTCTAATCTGGGAAAGTTGGCAAGGATACCTGTGTCTCAGGCTGGAGGAGCTGCATTCTAGAAACCTTTCCTAAGCTGCTTAATGTCCCTGATCATTGTTCTCAGGAACTTCGTGGGACTCCTGGGTGACTTTACCCAGGCTCAGTGACCTGCAGCCGTCTCCTCCCAGAGTCCCGATTTCCTGGCCCGAGATGCTTTAGTGAGGTCTGGGAGCAGATCTGGGTGCCTTCCTAGCTTGACAACCTTGGTCCAGTCACTTGACCTGTCGTGCCCTCAACTTGCTCCTCTCTCAGGGAGGAGGTTACAGCCTGCCTGCATTCTACACAGGGCTGCTGTGAGGGTCAGATGAGTGGATCTGTGTGAAAGAGCCCGTCTAACTGTCAAATGCTGTCCGCACGTGAGGGAGGGGTGCCTGGGGTTGGGATATGTGAGTGTGCTAAGAGTTGAGTGATACTTCTAGAAGGGCTTCTGTGTCAACAGGATCTGTAGAGCTTGAGACATTCAGCTTTCCCTGAGGCCTTACGAGCAGGCCAGAGATGCTCAGTGTCCAGCTCTGAGAGGGAGAGTTTCCTAAAGTCTTTCACTTACATGCAGGCTGGCAAGTGGCGGCTTTTTTCTTCTCACCAACAGTTAGGAGGATCTTCGTGGCCTTTGAGATAGCTTTCCTGCGAAGATCTCTGATCACACTATTGATCCTTCATGGTGCATACCCCAGTTTGTAGTTGTATACATCCGTGTGTGTTCTCATTTAACGTCTACGTTGTCAGCCCCATGAGAGCAGCGTCTGTTTTGTTCATGGCTGTGTCCCCAGCACCTGGTGTAGGCCTGGCACATAGTAGAGGGTTAGTAACGAAACTGTTGAGTGAACAGATAAATGGCAAGGTACAGAACAGCAGGGGCTTTGAAGTCAGGCCTGGGTCTCTACATCTCCGCTCTGCTGGCGTCCTGACTGTGTGGCTGTGGGCAGCCCCAGCTCTCTCCACCCTTGTTGCCACCATCGTGGGTCAGGCCTCTGAAACCTCTTCCCTGGATCCTGCAGTGGCCTGTGGCCTCTGACCTCCTTGTCTTCCCACACTCACTCCCCCAATCACTCCTCCTAATCACCCCTCCCCCTAATCTGTTCACCATACCTCAGTTGGAAGGTCTTTACAATCCCATCATGTCCCATTCCAGTGGCTTCCCAATGTTCTTATGATGAAAATGTACTCCTTCATGGTCCCACAAGGCCCCTTGTAGTCTGCCCTCTGCCTGCCATGCTGGCCCTGTTTCGTACCGTGCCGGCTCTTGCCTGTCCAGCTGTTGTCCACTCTGGCATTTACACGGTACGTTGACTGCGCCGTGTATTTCCTACCACATTTACACCTCATGTTCCCTCGACTTGGCACACTTATCCCTCCACTCCTTCTTCATTTTGACTTAGTTAC